>CM059280.1:27206412-27213912 GCA_030347295.1 Setipinna tenuifilis
GAAGCAGAGATGGCATGTTGATGATGGCACGGGTGGTGAGTTTAAGTGTGGGGTGGTAGGGGGGTGCTGCTTGAGCTGGCACTGGGCTTCATCACCCACAGAGAGTCTGATAAGGAGTGGAGCGATTTAGGACCCCTGCATCCATTTAGGCAAGCACAAATAAGGCCATCTTGAACTAGAGAGACACAGTCAGTCAGGTAAACGGTTAAGTTCCATCTGGTGGGTAGACTGCTGTGGTAGTGGGCCCCATCATTCTGGGTTATCCCTCTTGCCCCCCCCCCCCCCACACACACACACACACACACACAGGATATGCAGGAATTTGTCTCATCAGCATTAGTCTTTGGGAATAAAACGACCTTGGCAACATCAGCACTTCACCCATGCTACTAAGGAATAGTCAGGCACTAATTGCACAGCACTTGCAGTCACAATCCCATGAATAAATATTCTTACAATACAACGGGAAACAGATTTCTATGCAAGTCAACACACTCTTAAATAAAATCACACATTCATATCAAGTCAAAGCCCCAAAGTAAAACAAAAACAACAAAAAAAAAACAAAATCAGAATCAATCTACTCTCTTTCTTCCTTTCTCTCTCTTTCTCTTTCTCTCAATGTCTGTCTGCCCACCACCCACCCACCCACATGCGCATGCACACACACACACACACACACACACACACACACACACACACACACACACACACACACATAAACAGATAACTGTTTCAGTTATTCAACTTTCTTCTGTGACCTTAAACATACACCACATGGAAATGCACACATTATGTCACTCTAGGGAAATTAAAGTTAAATAAACACTGCTTTTGATGAATATTCATCTATTTCACATTAAACAGTTTATCACAAGGCCAAAGCTCCTTGTTCATTAGGCAAGAAACTGCAAGAGCCCACTAAAGCATGTAAGAGTAAACTGTGAGCCTGGCTTGAGCTCTTGAATGGAGTGTGAAATCACACCGTCCCAATGCAGCTTCTTGCCCTGACCTCTACCGTCTTTCTTTCTCTGACTTGCTTTTCCTCTTCCCTTCTTCTTGTTCACTAGTTGAATCCAGGATTGCAGTGGAGTACGCATATTTTCAGGTCACAGGTAGAATTGACATGTTTGTGGAAAAGTGGTGTGTGGACAGAGGGGTGTGGTCAGTCATTGCTGGTGGTGGTTTGGTTTTTCATTGGTAATCCTTCTGTTTCGTTTTTTTTCTTTTAATGGGGGTGGGTTGGGGTGGGGGAGGGGTTGTGGGCTCATGTAGTGGATAAGTGGACCTGTGATGGGTCAATAAAGGGATTTTAAACGTCAATGTCTTCTTCTTCTTTTTCTTCTTCTTTTCTCTCTCTTGCTCTCTCTCCTGCACTACATCCTCTTACTTTATGTTACTCACTTACTTTCACATATTCCCACTCTGTCTCCCTCTGTATCTGTCTATGTCTCTGTCTCTCTCTCTCTCTCTCTCTCTCTCTCTCACCATTTCATTAGTCCAACCCACCTTCTCTCTGAGTGGGTCTTTCTGGCCTGTAGTGGGTGTGATTGATCAGGCTTGTGAGCCCCCTCCCCTGGGCCTATTCTCCTGTCCACCCCTGGCATGTCTGACCATGGTTCCCTCACCTTAAGCACCGTGTTTAGCTCACAAGGCCAGGCTGATGGATTTACAGATGGAATTCTGTGTGTGTGTGTGTGTGTGTGTGTGTGTGTGTGTGTGTGTGTTTAGCTCATGAGGCTGATGGATGTACAGGTAGAGAACTCTCTTCTTTTACGTCCCACTATCTGTCTCTGGCCAGTTGGTCAGATGAAGTTCCCCTGGAGGGACAAAGCAAATGAGGCAACTACAGACACACCCACCCACACCCACACACACACACACACACAGACACATTCACACCTTAAGTTTAGTTCAGCTTAGTCCTATGAGTTCAGCTAGGTTGCATAATAGGAACAAATATTAAGTCAGATAACAAATCCATCATACAGTAAAAACTTACTCCATATTTATTACCCTTGCAGTTATTTTCCCACTTAACACTATGCTGTTTTGTGATAGTGAATTTTCAAAGGTGATATTTTCAGCTGTGCATTTGCACACTCTGTAAGGGTTGTTTTTGAAAAGGTTGACATGGTATTGAGACAACTGTGGAAATGACTGTAAAACTGAGCTCAGAACTCAAAATAATATTTAACCTTTATTTTATATTTAAAAATCAGTGTCATTTTTACTATTCGGTAACATTGAGATAAATGAAAGTGGTGGTGTTTAGTGGTGCATCTTAATCCCCGATGGAGATAAAGTAGCACTTGTCAAAGGGTAGGGAGCCTGAAAAGGCTGTGATAGGAAGAAAGTGTGTTTCCTCATGACAGTCTAATTAACACACATGCTCCCTCTCTCTCTTACCCGCACACACACACACACACACACAAACACACACACACACAGACATACACACACATGCACACACACACACACACACACACACACACACACACACACACACACACACACACACTCTCTCTCTCTCTCTCTCTCTCTCTCTCTCTCAACGTGTGTGTGTGTGTGTGTGTTTTGTGTGTGTGTGTTTACGCATGTCACCTCTGACAAGTCGTTATCGTGTTCCATTTTCAATCCTGACGGAGAAGTTATCTTTGAAATTAATTACACCAATAACACCTCCAGCCTGCAGGGGCAATAAACAGCACAATTAGGAAAAGCAATCAGGACTTTATTAGATTTCAAAGAGCAGGCAGACAGGTCCGTTTGGGTAGCTTTAAAGCACAATCAGATAATGGAAAGCAAGGAAACAAAACAAAAACACAGGAAGAGCGAGAGAAATGGGAAAGGCTTTGGAAATGTCAGAGATGGACATGAAGCTCCTGGAAGCTCCTTTCTTGTGTTTGTTTATCTATTTGTTTGTTTGTTTGCATGTTTAAGTTAAAAGCTCATCCTTTATAAACCAAAATTGATTCAGGGGCTGAATCCTCTAGCCTGACTCTATGGCAGCACAGACAGGAGAAGCAAACCCAACATGAGCAATAAGTGAGTTCAGCACCATGGACAGAGGCAGGGCATCACTGGTTCAGTACCACGGAGAGCTCCTTTCACTCCATCTGCAGAAGGCTGGGCACATGTAGTATTCTCTGTAACTGCACAGCCTACCCATTCATCACGGCCCAGCTCAGTGCTGACTGTAGAGTGGACCAGAGCCAGCTCTCCTGCTCAAAACAGATGCTGCGTGCAGTAGCCTTCCCCCCAGAGGCAAGTGCAGGAAATAACAAAAATGTGTGTGCTTTTTTCCACCACCCTCTCATCATAGTCTAATCACACATTTTGATGTTTGTTTTTCATCTAAATGCCCTTCATGTCAATGTGAAAACAACTGTGGTTCGGGTCATTTGCATAGTTAACAAGAAGAGTGCAAAGGCATTAGTGGCATCAGTTCATTACAGATATACTGTATACTGTACCCTCTTTGAATGACATTGAATGTCAAAACTGAATTGTTGCAATTCCAGAATATATAACCCTATATAACATAAACAAAGTAAAACATATCAATATACACACATATTGAATGTTGACAGTACATGACACATGCATATTGATTGACATAACCAGATTATGCACGTGTGTTGCCTCTATAAATGTGTAATAACACTTTTGTAATTGCTATATAAATGTATGGTTTAAAAAAATAAATAACAAATAACAAAACAAAAATAAACAAAGGTCATTAAGTTTATACAAATCATTTAAGACTTTCTGTTTACCTCTCATCTCCTGATTGTAGAGGATTTGGCCGGCTCAGCCCCCTTTGCCACCTACCTCTCTGCCACACCACCAGCACGGTTCACCAACAGGAACAAGCAGGGCTTGATTTCACAGGCTGGCTGCCCAAAGGGGAGACATAATAAGGAGGAAAATAAACCAATCTGATTCAAACTGTTTTCAATTACAGGCAGCACACTGGCAGGGCTGTTTCTGCTTTTATATGCTCTCTCACAATTAGCATTAGCCGCCAAACGAGGAGGACGAGAGATTGGAAACAGCTGGTGGTGAGTGGAATTACGTGAAGTCCGAAAACACACACACGCACACCTAAACACAAATGTGCAAACGCACACACACACACACACATACAGACGTAAACACACACACACACACACACCTACCTCCTGAAAATGAAGTCGCGTTTGAGTGTGAGATATATTGATAACAGCATGATATTATGCCGACCCATACCAGGATAATGTAAGCATTATTAAACCCCATGGAGCAGTGTAATGAAGATTAACTTAGCACAGCATCCAACAGACAGCCAGGGAGGGAGTGGGAGGCTCTAGTAATGATGCTGTTCAACTGTAGAGTCACAATGTAGGTGCAAGTAAATTTAGATTTTGGCACCTGTGTGCATGTGTGTGTGTGTGTGTGTGTGTGTGTGTGTGTGTGTGTGTGTGTGTGTCTGTGTCTGTGTCTGTGTGTCTGTGTGTGTCTGTGCATGTGTGTGTGCACACACATATAAATGGATGTCAGTTTAGTTTTAATGAGATTGTGTGTGTGGATGTGTGTGTTTTTTAAATATCTTACATTAATTACACAAATGGATGCCTCTAACTGTGCTAAATACCAATGTTAAAAGCTAAACTAGGGCACAATGTGTTTGTACCCTCCAGAGTGCCTGTTTGCAACTGTAGCTATATTTAGCACGTTAGCAAATGGCTTTGTCCCAGTTGACTTACAGTAAGGTTGAGGTATACATTTAAAGTTGTGCTGGGGCTTTTGTAGGTGTCCCAGCTGAGACCTTGGTGTGTGGTGTGTGTTTTGTCAGATCCCCTGAAAGAAGACAGTCTTAAGAGCCTCTGTGCTGGACTTCACACTCCTGTAGCCCTTGAAGCAGTGTGACCGCTCTACTAATCTCATTCACACTACTTCTTGCTGACTCATGCAGACAGATACACACACACACACACACACACACACACACACTCACACACACACACACACACACACTAAGTCAGGAAACTTTGTCTTACCCAGACAGCCCCCACCCACAGTGCCACCTGAACACACGTGCACAAACACACTCACAAACACACACACACACACACACACACACACACACACACACACACACTGTTGTAAATATGGGGCTGAGTCCTGCTGTGGTATGAGTTGGCCTCTCCACGTAAAAATACAGCTGCAGGAATGTACCTGTTAGGATGGGAGTATCAAGGGAGTTACTGTGTGTTTTTGTTTGTTTGTTTGTCTGCCCTGGTTGAGGACAGAAAGTGGAAAGCTAGGACATGTCAACTGATACCGTAAAATGATAACATCAGCACTACTGCCCGAGCAGTCTCAGAGTTTCAACAGTAGCCAAGTATTTCATTCTGTTTACATCATAAATGGTAGCAAAAGTACTCTCTCTCTGTCTCTCTCTCGCTCTCTCTCTCTCTGCTTGCTCACAAACTGTACAGAAAAAGTAAAGTAACTTCCAGCTGCAGATCTGTTGTATGCTTCTCGCTATACAGCTGAAATTAAGCTTTGATCAAAAGGGTCATTTTTAAAAGTCAACACAATTATCCTCATTATTTTTCAAGTCATTCCATACAATTCAAATAAAGTGACAAGTATCAATGATTTTCAAAGCTTTTCAAAACTTTTTGAAGTCGCCAGTGATCGACCAAACTTTATGATCCCAGAGCTGAGATCTATAAAAAGACTTCTATCATTGACTACTCAAGCCCCTCTAAGGAAGCCAACTGTCCTTTGGTCTTCAATAAATCAATGAGAGAAGACTCCGAACAAGAAGTTTTCATATAAAGGATCGGTAAGGGTTGGAAATTGAGCAGCCAAATATTTACTACTGGCCCATTTTTTTTACTTCTCGTGGGTTTCTGTGAACATTTCAGGCCATCTCTCTCACTCATGCTTGACTCTTCCCTGCTTTTTATTTTTCTCTTCTCTCTTTTTTTCTCTCTCTCTCTCTGTCTTTTTCTGCCATGTTATGTTATGACATTATTAGCACATCAGTCTAACCATGGTATGTGTGTGTGTGTGTGTGTGTGTGTGTGTGTGTGTGTGTATGTATGTGTGCGTGCATGTGTATTTTTAGAAAAAGGTCGAATGTATGTTGGGACAAAGAGGGAACCACCAGCAATAATAGTTCAACCTTATAGTGTGTGTGTGTGTGTGTATGTGTGTGTGTGTGTGTGTGTGTGTGTGTGTGTGTGTGTGTGTGTGTGTGTGAATGGGTTCCTGTCCTCCCCTGCTCCTGATAAATAAACTGATTTTTTTTCTTCTTTTTTCTTCGCCAGCTAAAGGTATTTCTCTTTGGTGCGCCTCCTTCTCTCCCAGTCCAGTCTGCTCTATCCATCTCAGCTGAAATGGCTCGCGGCCTGCTCACTCCATCAAAAGAGATGGCGAGAGAGAAGACGGAGAGGGGGGATAGAGAAGGGAGAGAGGAAAGAGAGAATGACACAGGGAGTGTATGTGAAAAAGAGGAGAATAGGAGAGAGATTAAGTGAGTCAGTTACAGAGAGGGAACAAGAAAGAGAAAGAAAGAGAAAGAGAGAGAGAGAGAGAGTTAGTGAGTGGGTCAAAGACAGGGAAAGAGAAAGGGGAAAAAGGGAGACACAGAACGACTACACTGTCTTACCATGTCAACACAATACAGGTATATGCCTTTAGTTTGAAGGCAAGAGGGGACATTTAATCTCAGGACAGGGTAGCCCCGCCCCTGACCCCGCCTCCTGTGCTAACGTCCCCACCCCCCAACTCCCATCATCCCCCTACACACTGTGGAACACATTTACACATGCCCACACACTCTCTCTCGCAGACACACAGACACACACACTCTTGCTCTCTCTCTGTCACACACACACACACACACACACACACACACACACACACACACACACACACCACACCACACCACAACCACACATATCAGAACTCTCACACACATACATCCCCACATCACACATACAGACAAACAGACACACACATGCATACACATGCACACACACACACACACACACACACACACAAACTAATACTATCATATCGAGCATCCGATTATATCAGCCACAGGTCTAGTTAGAGAGCTCTGTGCAGCTTCGCAGAAACATTTAGCAAAAGGTGACATTTGATCTCTGCACATGGTAGCCCCACCTCCTGACTCTGCCTTCTGCACCAACCTCCCTTACACCTCCACTCCATCACCCCCCTCCCAGAACACACTGTGGCAAGAATTCTTGGAAGGCCACAGACATTGTAAATGACATTGTGTGTGTGTGTTATATTGTCCTGATCCATAAACTGCAAGCATTCATTCAGGCGGTGGAGATGAGAAATGGCAGGGGGCAGTATGATTAGGACAGGCTGTGTGTGGCTTGTTGCAATGACACGCCACTGGGAGAAAGATCACACATGGCACTATCCAGATATGTCCATAGTCAAAGGAAAGGTCAACTACCTGCATAAAGTTTC
>CM059280.1:27223912-27241412 GCA_030347295.1 Setipinna tenuifilis
GGCAGAATACTTTGTGTACTCAGGATAGACACTTTATCTGGATTTTTTTGTAACAGCACTGGGTTGCACAAACAAACACACAGACACACACACACACACATGCACACAGACACACACACACACATGCACACATACACACGCACACAGACACAAACACACACACTATATTTTTCTGTCACGATCGTCAGAGGACTGAGTATATCTATGCCTCCGCCAGTAACTAAAGTGTAAAAAACTCTTCTAGTCCATTCAGAAAGCGGCGTGAGCAAGCGGGCAGGCGGGCGGGCGGGCAGTGGGTAGCACAGACATTAGTGTGACGGAGCGTATCGCATCTGGGAAATTAATTTCCCCCTCCTCCCTTTCCGCCCCGTCCCCAGTGAGCAGGTGAGCTCGGAGCAGAACGCTAGTCATGTTAGCCCCACTCACTCACTTCAGCCAACATCTGCTTCAATTAGGAAAGCCATTAATTCCGTCCGCGACTCTGCTATCGGCGCTAATCTGACGGCAGTCCTGCACCCCCGTTTTGTGCTCGTACGAACGACAGTAATAGAGGACTTTGATTAAATCAAAAAAGGATTTTTGTCCTTCCCCCCCTCAAGTCTCTCACTGTATGTGGCTATTTAGTTTTAATAGAAAATGTGACCAACCCGATTTAGCCTCAATGGCTGATATTTGTCCTGTCAGGTTTAAACATTCTATTGAGATATCAGGTCTCCCAGGCCTTACTCAACATTGAGATACCTGCAGCTGAAGAGAAAATATGAGGTCTATACTTCATCCTGTTTTACACACTTGCACAACTTGTGTATGCATTTACATATGCAGAAACACTGCTATAGAATTTATCAGGTAATGTGTAACTGATTAGAAGGCTTTGCATAGATTAGTCAGTAATTTCACATCAAAGTGGACCAATGAATCTCATGAGATGATAATAAAGGGCTACGGGGCCTCGTGATAAACCTGTGAGGATTCTGGTGGGGGGGAAAAGCTGAAAAAATCGGAACTGTAAGTACCTGATGGCAGCAAAATGCGGGCAATTAGATTCAGCGCAGGAAGAAGCATCTTGACCGGCCTAGTCTGGCCCCCATATTAGCACGAGCAGCTCTGTGATGGACAGTCAGATGGACAATAGCATAATCATCAATGTCTGAGGTGTGTTATTACTGCGCAATCAGCAGGACACTCATTCAGCTCAATCATTTCCTTTGTCTTCTGCCACTCTGGCTCCAAACTGCTTGTCCAAAGAAAAAGAGAAAAAAAAACAGAAAAGAAAAGAAAAGAAAATCCCATGTATGTGGAGTATGTGGTGAGATGACTATTATTCTAAACCATTTTCCACAGACGAATCCACTTTGCTCGCTGTCCTGTCAATACCTCATGCCGAGTTATTAATGTCACATACATTTGCTCGTTCTTTTTTTTCTTTGCTCTTCATTTTCTTCTTCTTCTTCAAATGCACTCCCAGTAGTAATTAGAGAAAGAGGGAGGTCTGGCAAGGATGGGTGAGTAAGGACAATGTTAGCAGTTTCTATATAAAGCTATCTGCAGGGGGACCTTTGTGGGCAGACTGACAGTGCTTATATTGGCAGTAGTTGGAGAAGAAGGTTTTTCCTCCCCTGGGGCCGAAAGGCTGTGGCGACTGGGAGCCAAAAGTTCTTTTCCATCTTTCTTCAACCGACTCTTCCTCAAGTTCATCTCCAGTGTTGGAGATGAACTTCAGAGGAGTCATGTTCTGCATCATGGGGTCTTTTCTTTTTATCCTTTCATTTTCTTTTTTGTCTTCTTCTTAGTTTTCTTTTTCTGTTTGCCGAATTGGTTTGCTCTATCTCCGGAGAGATGTTTCAGCTGAGTCACAGCAATCCAAACCTCCAGGCTCCCAAATCCGCACCCCAACCCACCCACTCCACCCCACCCCACAGCGTCCCCATTCCGCCCCAAGACCTCAATCGGGGCCCCCACCTTATCTACCCGGGGCACATTTCCTCTGGAGAAATCTCCCACACGCCACCTTGGACTGTTTTTGAGAGACAAGCTGCTGAAAAAAGGTCGGCTCATTGTCTTCTAGCCGCTACGTTAGCCTTCCGCTAATCACCAGGGCTCGACAACAGCAATGTGCCTGAGAGCAGCCATCCTCTTCCTTGCTTTTCCCGATGTGCACCAGTAGACAGTAAGAAGAGGCAGCAGCCTAACTGTCCCAACTATACACCCTTCCTCACACACACACACACACACACACCGCCACCACTCTCCGTCACTTTCTTTCCCCAGTCTGGAGAGACAACAGTCTTTCTAAACACCTCTGCCCTTGTGGTGTCTCAGTCTGCTATGCTAAATCTAGAACTACACATTAACAAAAGGTCAGGTTTAGCACTACAGTTACAGATTATTCGGTCTGTCTGCCTTCACTCCTGTCCTTGTTGTGCAGGAGTTTTATTGTATGGTTTATTTTAAGGTTTACAGACATCGCCCCGACTCTTTGGTCTTTGAGTGCACCTCCCACAGCCCTGTTGCTGGGAGACACACACCTCTGTGAGGCCAGGGGAGCTTAGGTGTGTTCAAATTAGCTAACAAAAATAAATGTTGGAGAGTATTTCCTTTCTTTTTTGTTTCCTTTGTTTTTTGTTTGCTTGCTTTGAGTTGGCTTAGCCTGGGCACGCCCATACTTCCTGTGCCGCTGCATTTGAATTTCGCTTGCAAAGTCAGTCTGGCCAAGCTCCCATTCAACACTGTTTCTAGATTAACAGAGAAACTGGGACCAATGAAAATCTAGCATTTCAAAAAGGCAATGACGCGGTAGTTTAGCGACCGGAAATCTACCTCAGTCACTGTCAACATGGCGAACGTGGAGCAATGGCAAGATTTCAACGCATGCATTTTTACAGCAAATTTTGATTTAGTCTTTTGGTGAAAATGTAATTTTAGTTTTAGTCATGATTTAGTCAACTAAATAATTTTATTCTAGTTTCAGGCATCTAAAAATGATAGGAATCATAGACAAAGAAATCATAGGTAATCCATGTTTTCAGTTTAACTTGTATTTCTGAAGATTAAATAAGACAACTACACCCAACCTTTTTTCCAGTAGCAATGGACTACAGATGGAATATACTGTAGCTTTTAGCTAAATCTTGTGTGCCCATCTCTTTGTGCACATTGTCCTTTTTAAATAAACAAACTCAACTATGTAGCACAGAGACCTCATATTGACCAGCTAGGTCAATGTGCCAGTCTGCTCTCTTGCACTGTACTCTACTGTGGTCACCTGTGACACTGAATACCCTCTGAATACCCTCTCTGCAAAAGCTTGTCAAGCTGGCATAGCTAATAGATCTAATGCAAAAGGCTTTAAGTCATGATAAAAAGTGTCACATTTTACACAACAATAAAGCCACATTTGTCCAGCATCCTTTTGTGTTGGAACAGGGGATTTGTGGAGAAGCTTCACTGCTGACCTTGCTTTAGTAAGTATTTTCTTACATGAAGCCGGCTTCCTTCTGTATCATGTGGACAACAAGCTGTTAAGTGTACACCACACATGGTGTCCGCTTCATATCCATGTCGACATGGTATTTAACAAAGGCACAGAGGTAGATAAAAAATTATATAAAAATATGTCTGTCTATTTAACTTGCATTATCTTAATGACAATAGATTTCAAAGTTAATTTAAATTTCAAACTTTTTAACAGTGTCTGAGTCTTGTTTGGAGTGTTTTTACTTTCTTTTATTTATGTTTGGCTTGTGCACCCATGATACCAATTTTTTACTATGCTGATTTGTTGCTTAAATACCACAGATGTCTAGTTGTGAAATTCATAAATAATCTTATTTAACCACATTTCAAAAACAGATGGAATATAGAAGAAATAGAAGAACACCTTCTGTGTTGGTTCTTATTTTATTAAATTATAGTGTCATGTAAAAGCAACTAAAATATGCTTTACCTCAGGTCATCAGTTTCAGGCTGAGTCACTTTCAGTTACTTCTTCAATCACAGTCTTCTGAATCTTCAGAGATAGTGTCCTGTCCTTTTGGCATGGAGGTTTTGAATGCATATTACTTCCATTGTCAGTTATTACTGTCATTATCTTCTCATTTGGCATGCCCCAGTCTTGCATGCATGTATCCACACAAGCTTTAATTGACTGTGCCGTGTGTGGGTGTGCTACTTTTGCTAGGGTCCACAATATGTGTTGTGGTTTGTTTTGTTCACACAAAACACAAAAGCAACATGCAGTTATAGCCAGGAGAGGCAGGACATCTTTTTGTCCACAAGTCAATGAAAGCCATTGAAATCTTAATATGCTTTCACAAGCTATGACTGCACTCTACTACTCAATCCTGCACATTTCATGACGAAGCCAAACTTCCTTGATGTCCAAGCCTAAACAAAATAGCTAATTAGCTTAACGTTACTACATACTGTATGTTTAACAAAGTTATAAAGCAAACTTCAGAAAGTGATTTGATACAGCTAAACCTAATTATAATAGACTACTTGTTGAAATTACCTGACCAACATCCTGAGCTACAGTTCGTTAACCTTATTGCACATGACCGAATTCAGTTTGGGCCTCTGTTGTATTTGCGATTGATGAACCAAAACTAGCCACGGTAGCAACTGTGAGAAACTTAAAACACAGTAATAGACACAGTAGATACAGTCATGACATGCATGCATTTACATTCTGCAGGAATTTTGGAGCTAGCGTGACTTAACGTGACTACCTTACCTGTGCAGGTTGAGTCGTTGTCTAGTGGTCCCTCCTACTTTAGCTTGTTTGCCATGATAGTTCACCTGTGTCCAATGTGCTCATATTTGTATTTAAAGCATGGTGTTCCTCATTGTTTCTGTATGGTTTGGATGTTAAATGAGACACTAGTGTTGCTGTGCTGTTCTTGTTTGCTTTTGTGAAAAGTCATTGTTTGCTCATTGTGGCCTTAAAATTAATTAAACCCTGTGAACTTTTAACCTCTTTTTTCAGTGGTTACATTTTGAGGAGAGGGAATGAAATTGGTCTCAATGGGAATTACTAAATTGCATTACTAAAGTTTTTGTTATGTTAACACCTGTACCTATATAGTACACATGGTTAAGCTCATTTAATTCTCTCACTTTAGTCAAATCTTGCCGTGAACGTTTTTTTTTTGTTGTTTGTTTTGTTATTGTATGTTATTGTTGCATGCTTACTACTATATGGTCACATTAAACTATAAATATGTATGATATGTACACTTTAAGAACACTTTTTTGTCTTATTTTTCCCAATGGAAACTACACAGAAACAATTAATTTGGCAAAAATAAGAGCTTTGTAATAATTACAACCTACCAAAACAAATAATTAATCCTATTTTCATTTTGAATTTCCTCACGTCTGCAGTCCACAAACACACCACATTCTCTTTTCTTCTGTAAAGTGGGCTTTGACCTCTCATCTATGATACCAGCTTGGTACATGGTGCTGAAGAACACCCCATGGAGTCCCTGCTGCAGCCATGATACCTGGGATTAAGAGCCCCACAGCTGACAGATGGCCAAACACAGACAACACACAAGTAGGCAAAATGTTCCTGAAATTGTCTGAAAAAAAAAATCTCTTGAACATTCTTGAATTGCTTAAAGGGGCCCTGTTGTTTTCCCTTTCATTTTCTTTAATCTACTGAACAATTTTAAGATTATTAAGGTATGTAATGAGATTGCATAGGAAGGTATTTACAAGTCCAATTGCGTCACTTAAAAAATAATATTGTAATGTAGCACAAAATCCTTCGCTGTACCATAGTTAAGATTGGTGTCTATGATACTCATCTCATAACAATGGGCTGTTGCTTTGATCCAAAAGTCTGAACCTATTTGCAATTCTAAGACAACCTGTGTTCGACATAATCTGCAGCATGTCAATGGTGGATAGATCTGTTGTGTCCTCTCTCACCCACTGGTGAAACTGTACGAACGCTGGTTTAAAAGGGAATTATAAAATAATGAAAGCACCTGCGTAAGTATAGATTTTATATGGCAGGTCTTTTGCATATGATGGATTTTTACATGGTGGATCTTTTGAGCCCATGCATAAGATTCTGGAACACTAACTTTACCACCTCGATACTCTCTGCCCCCTTCTCCCCTATTCTTCCCTGCCCCTTGTGAATGAGACCCATAAAACAAACTGTCAGTCCTTCAATAATGCAGGACTTATGGTTGTCCTAATAGACTTCGTATTTGGTGATAATGCACTTGTCTGCAGAGCTTAAGTGGGGTAGTGAGGGCTTGTATTCGGCTTTAAAGACAGCAAGCTATTAGCCCTCACTTAAATAAATATTTGAAAACTTTTTAATGCCATTTTGAAAAAGAAGGCAATGAAAGCTAGCCCTACCATCAGCTTGGTCAATAAAGTGATTTAACACATTTCTCAACAGAATAGGACACCATCTTACACTGATTGCCCACGGTTATATTTCACCACTATAGCAACTGGTATAGCAGCTGGATTTCCACTGAATGCCACTAACTTTAGTTTACACAAACCCAAAACGTTTTTTCTATGTAATGGTGTTATGTCTAATAATGTTGATTTCATACATTTAGCAATCACTATAGTGTTTGTGCTTAAATGTTTCATACATGTATGTGCATTACTATCATTATATAATCATATAATTGAATTCAGATATCATGCTTCAACACACAGTTAATTTTGCAGGTATAATGCTAACATCTTTAGACTCAGGTGTCTTAGTAACTGACGTTTGCAATACACTATTGCACACAATTGTCAAGAGCATTGACTGAAACAGACTCTAAATTATCACCACAATAAAATGGCTTTACTACATTCTGACCAATTAAAGAATTACTAAAACTCAATATAGCCATAGTTTTGTAGGAAGCAATTACGAGACGAGAGAGGGGGGGCAGTGTAACAGTGTGAAACAGAGAGACAGTCAGAGGAAAAGCCAGAGTAAGAGAGAGAGACAGAGACGGAGAGTGGTGGTGGGGGGGCAGGGCAGAGAGAGACAGAGAGAGATAGCGCAAGGGAGAGAGACAGACAGAGAGGGTAAGAAACTGGATGAGTGGTAATGGATGACTGTTATCCAGTGCCTCTTGCAGTTTCTTCCTGGCAAATCTGATTAGTCTAATAATCAAGAAAAATCAGTCAGGCAACAGATCCAAAGAGTATTACATATTCAGAAGCCATTTTCCCATCCCTAAATAGAGCTGGATCTGCTTTTTCTTTGGATGAACCTTATTAGAGGTGTGCTTTTGCCAAGCACTCACACTTCCACTGCACATGTGCTCCTGGCTAGCGCTAACTTTTCTACAGTCTTATTAAATGTGCTGTTGGCTAATGCTAACAAGTCCAGTCAGACTGTAGGGAGGAAGATCTGGATCTGCATTTCTTAAACCAGCCTTATTAGATCTGTCCTCTTGGCTAACGGTCACACTTTCACAGTCATATTACATGTGTGCCTTTGGCTAGTGCTTATTTTTCAAACAGCCTTAGTGGCACTAGCTGTTGACTAGCGGTAACACTTTCACTGCCTTTTTACAGTCAAAGTCAAAGTGAACTTTATTGTCATTCAGACCATACGATAGTCTGAAAGCGTGAAATTGTATTTCTCCACACTCCAATGTGCTTGTTAGTAAAAAAAAATGGATCTAAATTAAAACATGAAACAATAAGTATATACAAGGCAACAAGTAGTCATTGGAGTCAGCGTGAACATAAAATCTTCTAACCCCACTCTGAAGTCACATAGTGCCAGTGCAGGTGATACAGACACTCATAAGCGATGACATAGGTGTACTTGCGTCACAAAAGACAAGAAGCATGGATGCAGATGCAAATGCTGAAGGCTTCTATAAAGGAGAGAAGATGTTGTTAAACATTTGTATGACATGGCCTTGGTCATTGCAGACATAGTGGGCTTTTATTTCATGTCATTACAGCCGTAGACGAGGTTGGATCTTTTCAACACATGTCTGTTTGTTGGTTGGTTCATCAACATAATTATGTAAAAACAATCTGCCTTATTTACATCATAGATTTTTTTTATTTAATCAACGTCCCTTCGGGTGCATGTATTTAGTTTTTTACCAATGTATAACTATATGGCATGTGGCATTTGAACCTTGTCAAATTCTCCATTCTCCAAATTAATTCACTTCTTTTATTTCATATTATTATCTTCTTTCCACAACACTGTGTGGCAGAAGTGCCCAAGAATAAAGGGAAACTGACAAAAAGTGGCAACAGGGGGTGACGACACCCAAAAGAGTGTCCAGCAGCTGATTACCAGACCACAGGCCCTAACCCTGCCAGCTACTCAGAAGGTAGCTCCTGACTCTGAAGTCTGAAGTATACACACACACTTACATACTCACACACAAACACACACACACCTACACACACCGAGCTCTAAACTCCTCCAAGTTTTTTTTACGTAAGAAGAACAAAACTGTGACTGTTGAAAAGATGCTACCTGCTCATGTGTCAAAGGAACTAATGAGACCCCCAGCTCCTTTCCTCCTTTTCTGTGTGCAGAGCAAACCTCTGTTATTATATGGGTGTTTAGAATGCTAATGAACATCCCACTGACTTTGCATGGGCCACTGAAATGTTCGGAGGTTAAATATTTTTGTGTAATGACCGCTAAAAAATATAATGATCACTGTGAATGAATGAATGAATGAATGAATGAATGAATGAATGAATGAATGATTCTTTAATGACCACACTGCAAGCAGGTGGAATTTTCTTATCAGTACAGCATGGTACAGGTTCCTCAACATGCAACATAAAGACTAGGGACGCAGACGGAGACAAATATGGACATCGTACATATAGACACACAGACAATCCAAAAGAATTAGCCAGTTCAAGTCCATGTTCAGACAGTGTTCTATCTGCAGTTCAGGAGTTTTATGGCAGTAGGGATAAAACTGTTTTGGAAGCGTGTTGTTTTTGTGGCAATTGTCCTATAGCGTCTTCCAGAGGGCAGGAGCTGAAATGCATAGTTTGCAGGGTGAGTGGGGTCTGAGACGATTTTGTGAGCTCTGCTTAATGCTCTTTTGTGGTGTAGTGATTCCAGAGATGGGAGGGGAGAGCCAATGATTTTTGATGGCAATGAGTTTTATGCTTCTTTTATATCAATCCGCAAGTAGTCCATTCACTTCAAAATAACAGAAATATCAACACTATAAGCTGCAGCGAGTTATCTATTTAGCAGCTGGACACTTTGCTATGCAACAGTTAAGCATTCTATTTCTTCAATGAACTATTTTTACCAGCAGAAAGTGGCAACACAATATTTAAAATATGACATTGTTAGGAGTTTCTAACTTTCTATTCTTGTTTTTTGGCAAATAGCTGTATAATAAGCAGGATAATGTTCAGTGAGGTGGTAATTATTGCGGAATAAGCCCCATCAGAGTGATTCAAGACCCCTCCACTCTGCATCAGGATCCAGCATCACTCTGTCGGGACTTATTTCATGAGAATGACTGCCTTGCTGAACATTTTTCCTTACTTAACTTGGTGGTGCATGCTGGGCTTCTCTCAATAACCCCTAACATGTAATAGATTATGAAATAGCTGTCTAAACGTTATGATTACACTAATTATTAAGCTATAGGGAAAAGTAGTAACTAGTGTTTGATAAGAACAACAGTTAAAGAAGAAGAAGAAGAAGGAAAAAGAAGGTGATAGAGGTAGTGGTGGTAATGATAACGATGACAATGATGAGGATAATAATGATGATGAAGATGATAATGGAGTGTTAAAAAACATTTACGCATTTGTAAGTACTGTTTATTTATGTAAACTTGAACATAACTCATTCCTTGTCATACTACACAAACCATCATTTGCTCAGAACACTGTAGTATCAAGTATCTCTCTCTGTATAAATTAAGGGCTTTTAAAATATCACAGTCTCTTTTGATGCTGCTTGGCATCACAGCCGTCAGTTTAGCCAGTTTAGCTTGACTTCAGCTGCCCCATGGTCCCCATTCCAATGTCAGGTAGCAATGATCTAACAAAGTGGCCCCCTGGGAAATGAAGGTTGACAGCAACTTTAATCTTTCTCCACATAGGGACGACGAAATGGCCAGAAATGGCTGCCTGTACTCTTCATTAAGGCACAAACTTTAGTTTGTATCACTTGTGCAGTTAAATAAAATATGTGTGGTGTATATAAAAGGATGTGTCCGATTATGTAAAGTGCAATGAAAAAAATGCATTTTAATGATGAAAAAACCTTTCAATGTACTTATTGTGTTGCTCTCCATAAAGTGCACCTTTAGAGATGTTACAATATCTATGCAAATGAGTCTCTGTTTGTAATTGTACAGAGTCAAAGCTAAAGAGCATTAAACAGTGTGTGAAATGGACTAGATTGTTTATAGACAAAATGTATAGTTATGAGAAAGCATGTCCCTTTATTCCTGTCCAATCAAGTCCTTGAAAGAACGTTTCAACTTTGGGGAGGGAGCACACTAGTGTTCTCCTGAGGAGAAAGTTGGAAGGTGTGTGTGTGTGTGTGTGTGTGTGCGTGCATGCGTGTGTGTGTGTGTAAGTGAGAGTTGGGGGGGGGGGTAAACCAATAAAGATGGAGGGGAGAGCACCCCCAAACCCTACTCCCACCGCCCTATCTTAATCTCCTGTGTTTGACAGAGCTGATGAAATTTTAATGAGGAATAAACATAATGGGCGCCTGTGTGAGATTAGCATAAACTCTGAAGGATAACGGCTCAGCTGCGCTCCTGCAAAAGGTTGGGAGAGAGGGGGAGCAAAGAGAGAGGGAGAGGGAGAGGGGGAGGGCGAGAGAGAGAGGGAGAGAGAGAGTGACAGATAGAGAGAGAGGGGGAGGGGAAGAGAGAGACAGATAGAGAGAGGTAGGGTGAGGGGAAGAGAGATAGAGGAAGAGGTGTAAAAATAGAGAGAGACAAAGAGAGGGAGAGAGAGACAGAGAGAGAGGGGGAGAGGGAGAGAGAGAGAAAGGGAAAGGGGAAGAGAGAGATATAGAGGGAGAGGGGTCAAGACAGATAGAGGGAGAGGGGGAGAGACAGAAAGCACAGAGAGATGCAAAGAAGGGGAGGGGAGAAAAAACCTGTGGAGTATTAGGACCTCGACCATACGGGCATTGTATTTCGCAGCATGGCGTGCCGTATGTCCGTGTTTGCGACGTCCATGGCTGTTTCCTCAGGCACTGTTGGATCCATGCCTGACAGCTTCATCCATTTGTGCCACCATGTTCACCATGAAGTTTACAAAGAACAAACTTTTAACTTTCTCATTCAGTTTAATTTGTTTCATCTTTTCTGTTTGTTTGATTTTGATTTCTTTATTTAATTAGTTGCATATGTTTTTATACCTTATTAAAATAGCATGCAGCTCTAGCTGTAATAATGATTGTGTTCTGTAGCAGAATTCCTTAGTTTAGTCCCATGTGTGTGACTGAGAGGTTAGGGTCAAATGGCGTTAGCAAATGGGTAAACAATTAGTCTTTCCAGAGACATGAAAAACATTCTCACAATGGCACACGTACACACACAAACAGACTTCGTCTTGAAGTCAGGCTTCTTCTTCAAACAGCCATCCTCCATTCGTTTGACTAAAGAAGCATGCACAGTCCTTAATTACAAGTGACACTGCAGCCAAAGAAAAGGATGTTTGTACGGCAGCAGCAACACACTATTTTCATACTTCCCACACACACATTAACATCTACAGACACACACACACACACACACACACACACACACACACACGCACACACATTGACACTTACACACACACAGAAACACACTCACACACACAAATGGTAGCCTGGCAGTCTGTCGGCTTGTGTGTGTCTTCCAGCAGCCGAGCAGTGGCATATGAGATTCGTCACCACGTCCAGGACGTGCCTGGCACTAGTCAAGATTGATTGCACACTCTCTCCTGTCATGGAGGACAGAACAGAGAGAGAGAGAGAGGGGTAGAGAGAGTGAGTGTGAGAGAGAAAAACACAGAGACATAGAGAAAATTACCATGGCTTTCTGTCTGTGCCACTTCACAGCCCAGTCATAGTACAACGTTAACATGCTAATTTATATGCTTGTACAAGAGACTACTACATGTCCTCTTTCGTAAATGTGGGTGTCTGTCACAGAACATTTATTTCTTGGGTACTTTTTGTAATTTTGTGTTCATGGTTGTCGGATAAATTGTTGCTGATAAAGAAACACACAAATAAAGAAACTGTGGCTGTATCCTTTTCACTGATTGATGTTACGAGGGGTTATGAAGGGGGTTCAACACTTCATGTGTATAAAGGACTTGAGATTCGCAATTCACAAGAGCTGCATGCCCAGCTGCAAGGGAAATTCAATTTGGCTCATCCTCAATCAAGACTACTCAGCCAGGAGATGCATCGCCTCTCCTCTCGTGTTCTAATACCGAACAAAACAAACCCCCAGTGTCTGAGGAAAAAAACATTACTATTAAAAACATAACCATACAGTGTTTCTATTTTATTATGGAGAGCAGACACTATTACTGACTACTCTTAAAGATGGGGGCCAGATCCAATGTTGTTAAATTAAAATTTTCTTGAGTCAAATCTGACTGTAGTCTGAATTTGGGGTTGGAATTGATTTATGACATGGTTATTATATGTTTATTACATGACATGTTTGTTTGCAAGTGTCTATTTCAGAGGATCCGGGCAAAATAGATGTCTGTTAACTTACTGACTACAGAGGGACATAAGTACTGAGTATAGCATTAATATTAGTATCAATATTTTAACTTTATTAAAGGTATGACAAAGTTATTTTTTTAGGGTCATATATGCATTGTAACAAAGTATTATTGCATACTGCCAACTACTAGGATAGACTTTTTTTTAAAAGTCCCCTGCCCAAATGACTTTGTAGAGTGCAGCTCAAAACTTCACTGTTATTTTTTGTAAAGTCTGCTCCTGGCTGTCTTATCTAAAGCACCTTCATTTTGTCTGATTTGGCGTGAAGATTACTCTCATCAGTGACCACAGCACACACTCACCTGATCCTAAGTGTGACCATCACAGACTTGACTGATTTCACAGCGATTGGTGAGAACGACGGAAATGACACAGATCGTAGTAATAATGTGTGAAGGTATAGACACCCACACCGACACTCACACAACGCATACACTCACTCACACAATCTCTCTCTCTCTCTCTCTCTCTCTCTCTCTCTCTCTCTCACTCTCTCTCTCTCACTCTCTCTCTCTCACTCACACACACACACACACTCCCTCTATCTCAATCTTTCTGTCTGTCTCTCTCTTGGTCTCCCTCACACACTCATACACATGCACACACACACCTACTGCACCAACTAAGCAATGTCTCCCTCACACTAATTACTGTGAACTGCAGTTTAATTTGCTCTGTGTAACATAATGGAACCCCGAATGCATAGCCCCTCACACTAAATCTTCAGAATGTTTTGCTATTACACAAAGAGGTGAGGTTAGAGTCTTCCACAATGAGCTTATTTATCCTGCCATAAAGATAAGCACTCCAGTGGGGAAGAGGGGGCAGGGAGTGTAGTGTGGAGGAAAATTAAATGTCAGGCTTGCATCTTTGATTCCTTGAAATGTGAGCTCTAATTATTTTCAAAACCTATACATTCGGGATATCATCCACATCTGCCAGTTCCTCTTCTCTCTGTCTGAAATGCACCCTGTCCTCCCGCGCTATAAATCTCATTAGCGGTTAAGACAAAGCATTGTCTGCCAACCACTCGCTCTCTTTATTTCCTTTTCTCTCTTTCTCTCTCTTTCGCTCTCCATGTTCTCACTTCCTTTTCTCTTTTTTGTATTTTACACTCTTTTTTTACTTCTGTGTCAGATCAGAGCCACTGTGACATCAAAAGATGTTGATGGGTAGAAACACCACACTGATAAGCTCACACATTAGACTCAGTGTTCTCTCTATCAGAGAGCATTCGGGGTGATTTACAGAGTATTGTACTCTTTTTAATGTCAAATGAAGCTTCAATTTAACTCAACTCAGTTTAAATTTATTTCAATTCAGTTCAATTCAATTCAGTACAGTGGCTGAAGTGCTAGCTGACCATCAATTTGAGATTTGATTTCAGCTCCTCTTCACCAGGCTTAAGTGTCCTTGAGCAAAACACTGAAGTCCATACTGCTCATGATGTTCTGTTCTAGCAAACTTTTGTCATCGGCAGGTGTGTGTGTGTGTGTGTGTGTGTGTGTGAATGGGTGAATATGATGCATTAACAGTAAAGTGCTCTGGCTCCTTAAAAGCGTCCGTATAAAAGTGTGATATATGTAAATGCAGTACATTTACCACCATCTCTGAGTTTACACATGTTCAAGGACCATGTAATGTAAGGAGCTGAGAGGTTGTATTAGTAGAGGTCCTTACTTGACGCTCATCCCTAGTTTTCATTGACTGTGACATGAAATTGCCTGATTGGTGATGATGAAAAATACAATTCCTGATCAATGCATACTATGATTTGTGACTGATGTGCACTAATGACATACTGTACCTGCCTACGAGTAAAATCAATAAAGCAAGTTTATCTAACAAGCCGCTGGGGACAGAGTTGAGGAGAAAAAAAAATAAACAAATAAATGAGTAAATAAATACCAGAACTTCTCATCATTAGCCAACATTATCTCTAATGACAGCTTCTATGGAGGTGGAAGGCAAGCGGGCGAGAACAGAAATAATTACCATCTGAGATGACTAAATGAGGAAGGTTTGAAATAGCAGGCACACACATCACCACGAGAAGAGCATTGTACTCAGTAACCTCTGCAACACACACACACACACACACACACACACACACAGTGTGATTGCTCTTCATCAGAACACCAGTCTGCACCCTGCCCAACATGAAAACTTTCCTAAAAGGACTTCATTGGACATACGGAAAGAAAGGTAAATGCTCTCTGCCGAACAGACTTTTTTTCATAAACAACTTGATATGTTTCACACATGTGTAGTGCTCTTTATCTTTGTGTAACTAAAAAAAAACATCTCAAAGATCATCGTCACCTCTGCAACCTGCTGTTGGCCACATCGTAGACACAAGTGTGATGTCAATCCTCAAGATGCTCATGTTTGCTCATGTGTGTTAGGAGGCAAGAAAGAGCAAATCAAAGCAGTGGTGAGTTTTATACGTTTTTATATGTATGTGTGTTTGTGTATTTGTGGTGTGTGTGTGTGTGTGTGTGTGTGTGTGTGTGTGTGTGTGTGTGTGTGTGTGTGTGTGTGTGTGTGTGTGTGCGTGTGATAAAGAGAGAAAGAGAAAATAACATTTTTTTACATGAGGTCAGAAAAGACCTTTATGATGGTTTGAACAGCACAATTACAGCTGAGTTTCATCTTGATGGCTGAGCTGATTTTCAGCTGATAATCTATATGGAGGCTCTGAGGACATTTCTCCAGTGCCATCCCATGATTGAGTGTGTGTGTGTGTGTGTGTGTGTGTGTGTGTGTGTGTGTGTGTGTCTGCGGGCGCACGGGCATGGGGTCATGTTTGTTTACTATCGCATTCTAGAGCTCTCTTTCACTGGTGACCCAACACCACCATGCAGTCATGTGTGTCATTAGCATTTCCAATATCACACTTGTGGGCACTGGGGCAGTCCAGGACTAAGTGAACACACATGTGGGTTTAATAGTCCTTACACACTGTAAATGTGTACGTGTATGTGTGTGTGCGTGCGTGTATGCGTGTGTGTGTATGTGTGTGTAAGCATGTGTGTTTCACTTAAGCTTGTGCATACCGCATTGCTTTTTAAAGATTGTGTTGTTTCTAATGTGATGTGCTGCTTATCGCAACTTCAGAAATAAATGAGGTTTATTCTTACCAGCTGTGATGTTCAGTACTGTATTCAGTCTAGATAGTTCATTGCTAACAAAGTGCTACATTAGCTGGATATATATACACACATATATATAATTATAAGACTGAGTCACACAAGTATCTCTAGATAACCATGCATTATGTGGTTGAATCTTTAAAACAGATTATCCCTTATCTCGCATAACACATGGTATTATATTTGCTAATCTCTTTTAAACAGTTGAAAAGTGCAAAGTGTATTTTTGCAGGAAGTGTTGATTCAGTGCTCTGGTGGCGTAACTAATGTCTAAAGTACAGTACCGGGGAAGTGCAGGGTGGTCCAAAAATACGGGACACATTTTAAATGCTTACATCTTGGATTATAAAAAATATGTTGTAAAGCTGACATTCAGGAGTTTGTAAGGCTAGTTTTGGAAAACCTTTTTTTTTACAAAAACACAGGCAATTAATTAATTTGGGGCTATAATGTGATACATGTTATTGTAAAAAAAAAAATACCAACCTACTTCGCTTCCAGAGTGGTGGTCCATGCAGTATTGTCACTAGTAGGATATCTCGCTGAGGGGGTGTCATGTCCTGTACAGTGTTTGGTCCATCTTGTGTCATTCCCTGCATGGTATCTGGCGCAGGCGATGTCGTGCCCTGTAGAGTATCCTGTCCATGAGGTGTCGTCCCGTCTTTGGGAAGGTGCTGTAGTCTCAGTGATAAGGGCAGGCCTCTTGTGTTGCCCTTCTGTGAGGTGGCAGCGCGTCATTGTCCCTGCACCAGCGCTCCTCTGTCATCGGCATGTCGGGTCATTTGTCCATGACACATGTCCCTTGTCCCACCTCTCTCTCCCCTGCAGCATGTTCTAATCAGGTCCATTCTGTGTCCTCTCCTGTACGACATCTGCTCTATAATAAGTTGTCATCCCCTTCATGCTGCCTTGGCCATATGGCAGAGGTGTCAATCCAAGGTTCAGAAAGTAAAAACCCTGCCACAAAGTTGATCCAAGCAGCTCTGAATCAGCTGATCGTAATAAGCACTCAAGACAGGAAGATCAAGTGAAGTCACCTGTTGTAGAAGGAAAACCTAGCAGGGTTTTACTTTCAGAACCTGGGATTGACACCTCTGCCATATGGTGTTGCCCCCTTTATGGTATCTAGCCCCAGGGTGTCGTGTCCTGTATAGTATCTGGTCCATTTTGTGTTGTCTGTGCTGTATGGTGTCTGGCAGTGGTTTTGTCACCTCCTGTATGATATCACAACCTGAGCTTGTGGCCTGGACGAACCTGACGGTGGTCCAACTGGAGCTTGCAGTGGCCTATCATAGCAACGCAATCAGTCTATCAGGTCCAGAGGGTGTCATTCCCTATATGGTATCTGGCCCATTTTGTTTCTCCCTCTGTATGGTTTCTGCTCCAGGTGGTCATCATGGTCCAGGTGGTGTTGCCCCCTGTATTGTATCTGGTCTGTGCGGTGTCATGTCTTGTATGGTCTTGTCTGGTCCATTTTGTGTTGCTTTCCTGTACAGTATCTGGTCCATGCAGTGTGGTGTCCTCGACCCCCAAAAGTATCTGGTCTATGCAGAGTTGTCGCCTGTATGATATCTCGCCCAGGGGGTGTCATGTCCTGTGC
>CM059280.1:27246412-27253912 GCA_030347295.1 Setipinna tenuifilis
TCCTCTCACTTATCAGAATGGAATATGAACAATAAGCTGCAATGAGTTATTTAGCAGCTGGCCACATTGCTACGCCTCCGCTTCGCAATTGGGGTCCTGGATCAGTCTATTTAATTGGGCCTTATTCTACGAGAATGATCATCTCACAGAACATCATCTCTTATATATTATATTATATAATATATTTACTATATTCCCCAATGTTAATTTATGTGCAGTTTTCTTATACTTCCGCCTATTCTGTTTTTTGTATTTTTTTCAATGGTTAGCTGAGTACTGGTGTCTACACTGTGGTGTTTTATAATATAATGTTGTACGTCACTTTCAAAAAAGTGTTACATAAATAGTAGAACTGCAATTGTATCTGTCTGTATGTCTGTCTGAGCTCAGGATAAATGCCACAGGAAAAATATCATCGTCATATTATACAATATTTTTTTTTCTTGTGAAGGCCAAATCATTTTATTTTCAATCAGGCATTGTGTGTTATGTAAGACTTTGGTTATGTATTTGGATCTGTTATGCAACTAAATGGTAAATGGGGCTTATCCTTCAATATTGTCACGTTACTTTCTCATTAAGTAACACTTTTGTATAATGTATAACTAGATAAGCATGATGTAGAAATGCAGAGAAATGCTTTTATTTATTTATGATGTATTTTTGCTACTACAGGCCAAGATGTTCACTTGTTGTTGTCTGTGTGTGTGTGTGTGTGTGTGTGTGTGTGTGTGTGTGTGAGAGAGAGAGAGAGAGAGAGAAAAAATCAATGTTTGCGTCTGTAACTGTGTGTGTGTGTGTGTGTAAATATTTATGTGTTTTATGTGTGTAAATTTGTGTGTGTGCTTTGACAGGGTCTTTGCCTTCACTTGGTTTCTGCCTTTTGTGTATGTGTTTATGTGTGCGTTCATCTGTGTGAGACAGTATGTGTTTGGGTGAGTGTGTGTGTATATATGTCTATATATGTGTGTGCATGCATGAATGTATGTGTGTGTGTGCGCGCGCGTGTCTATGTGTGTGTGTGTGTGTGTGTGTGTGTGTGTGTTTCTGTGTGTTTCTGTGTGTCTATGTGTGTTAATCCGAGTGCTGAAATGTGTGCCATAAGCTTGTTGGCATAGCTCCCTTAGCAGCAAGGAAGCTGTCCTGCTGCCTAAATGTAAAGCCTTGTTTCCATTACTGTGAAGAATGGCTCTTTATCTGCCCAAGAAAAGGTCTGCCTGTAAGTCCAGGGGGAGCCAGGCACTCCACCTCCTGTGTGTGTGTGTGTGTGTGTGTGTGTGTGTGTGTGTGTGTGTGTGTGTGTGTGTGTGTGTGTGTGTGTGTGTGTGTGTCCGTGTGTGTGCGTTCCACTCATGCCATTTTATGGGCCAGGAGTAAACACTGTGCGTTGCTGGTTGACTTACCCGCTGTGCGGGCTAAGAGGCTTGCTTTGCCTTGGCAGATCCACATTAAATAAGCTATGGGATTATTGCTGTGACAACCCCCTCACCCCCCTGCCAGCCATTACCTCTGAGTAGAGCCAGAGTCAAAGGTCAGGTTCTAGTGTCAACTTGCTCAGGGATCAGATGATGGTCTGAGAGGCTATAATAACATACAGGACAGATGGCACTTCCTGGTAAAGGCTTGAAGACCCTTTAGAAGATGTTGGACAAGTATATGCCATACTGCTGTGAAAAGGCAAAGGACCATAACTTCAATTGTGGGGAAAAATCAGTTATTGACATTTTTGGAACAATAAACATCAGATTTATCATGTGGCCAAATACCTTGAGTCCATTTCGCTATTTTTCTTTCGCTGCTGGGGGTGTGGCTGCTGTGGTTGTCTCTGCTATAACATTGAAATCCCATGCAAGCAGAAGATTTTTTTCATTAATTTTTCTCAGTTTCAGTTTGCTGAGTTAGGTCGTTTGCCTTTGCTGGGTAGCATAGTTCCATTGGGTGATCCTGACCAGGTGGGGTATATGCATCGGTGATCTCTAAACCCATACCTGGGTAGCGTAAGTCCCAATGATGTCTGCAGTGCCGCGGGTTGCAACTGAGGATGATCAAGAGAGCCAACATGGAGGTCTGTGGGTGGAGGAAAACCTCCACCTATATATCATGCAGTGTTATTTTCAATGTATTTAGCAATGAATATTATTTTGCATTACAATATTTATTTAATTAATTAATTAATTAATTAATTAATAATTCATTCATTTGTTCACTTTTTGTACACTGATAAAAGTCATATAGGTAGTTATAATAAACTAACTTTTCTCAATAAATTGTACACAAAAGATCCATATCATGATTTTGTCCTTCGTCCTCTTGGTCCGTGTTCTCTTCCAGTTGTCCCTTTATTTTATTCTACCTCTCTCTCTCTACCCCCTCAAGCTTATCTTCATCCTCACAGTCATTCCTCCTCTTCCTCCCTCTGCAACACTGTCTTACATTTCTATTTAAGTCAGGTTAACTTCCCTATGGTAACATGTATGGTGTGCTATTTTAAAATGTAGTGTTTTGAAATGAAAAAGCCCGGACTTTACGTTAGATTTTCATGTCTAAACTCCTTAGATTAAGTAGATCAAATGTTGTATTTTGCAAATCACTGTGTTGCAAAAAACATGAAGTTGAGAATGTGTGTACAGATGTGCAAATCTGGGCCAATCTTTTCCTATTTAGGTGTTAGGCTTCACAAACATTGTATTGCATTTTAATTTTAGCATGTAAACAGACATCAAAATAAATACATAAAATAAAAATCTGTAAAGTGTAGTAATACTGCCGTAAGCCTTTGTAGTGTAATGTTCTTCTCTCCTCCCACTTTAATTATCTTCTCATTACTCCTTCATGGCACTTAGGGACTCGTTGTGTTTGGTCCAAATCATCTCTCTTTCTACTGTCGGCCTTGCTTGTGGATGCTGCACTGTGGAGCTTTATCATCTACACACACACACACACACACACACACACACACACACATCCTCGTAAAGCCTTAGTGATCTCAGTGGTGTGCTTAATATGTTATGAAGAATCATGACAGCCTTATTGTTCATGAAACTCACATCCCCATATTACTAACTAACATAAATGCCTGTGTGTGTGTGTGTGTGTGTGTGTGTGTGTGTGTGTGTGTGTGTGTGTGTGTGTGTGTGTGTGTGTGTGTATGTATGTATGTATGTATTTGTGTTTGGGTGGTAGCTACACTCCATAAGTACTTGTCTGTGTGTATGTATGTGTGTGTTGGGATACATTTTCTACACAATAATGTGTGTGTGTGTGTGTGTGTGTGTGTGTGTATGGTTGGTCAGTAACTTTACTCCAGAATGTGTGTATATTGCACAGAAGGGGTAGATATGGTGACTGTAGGAAAACGGAGTGTGTTTTGGACAGGCTGGTAGGCTGCAGCAGCATCATGAGGTAAACATCGCTTTGCCTGGCAGCACGTGTCCGAAACTCCCAATCAGGGCATGAACTCAGCAGCCTCCCCCACACAAATGTGTCTGATGAAGGCCTGATGCTCCCAGCAAGGGAGCGCATTGTGCATTTCCACTGGGGTGAATAGGAGTGATTGTCCATTGTTCCAAGACGGAAAACACCACTAGAGAGAAGCCAGACAGCCTCCATTTTGGAATGGGCTCCCAACAGTGTGGCCAGACAGTAATGATTGTGGGTTGGCCGCGCTAGAAGCCGTTAGACATGACTGGCAAGGATGATCACAGCGTTCAGGAAATCAATACAAAAATGTTCATGGATTATGCCAATAATATACAACATGTGTTTATTGCCAAGTCTGTTCAAAGAGGTAAGGGGTTTTTTTTTAGAAATGTTATGGTTGAAAACTGTTTAAAAAATAAAATAAGCAAGTACTAGTGCAATGAAGCAAATATAGATAATAAAATAGAAACTGGAAACTGGAACTGGAAAAATATACAAGAACTGATGTAAGATAGAAAATAAAAACATATAGTATATATAGTTTTTTTAGTTGTCCTTGCATGAGCTTGTTTTGTGCCATAAAATACATCTGGTACAGTTACTAGACAAAACAAGAAACTAAACAAAACAAAACAACACAAACAGCTCATTGCTAGATAGAACAGGATAAGCAACATGTATGTATGTATGTGTGTGTGTGTGTGTGTGTGTATGTGTGTGTGTGTGTGTGTGTGTGTGTGTGTGTGTGTATGTATGTGTGTATGTATGTATGTATGTATGTACAAGAAACATCCAAAAAGATGTACAAAGATGTAAATAGACAATGTGCAATATTGTGTGATGAAAAACGGACAGTTGGGCAGGGGAAGAGGATTATGCTGTATTATGTATATATGTGACAAAAAATAATGCTTGTGATTATGCTGTATTATTTATATAAGTGACAGAAAAATAATGTTCTGATTATGCTTTATTATGTATGTAAGTGCTGTATTATGTGACAGAAAATGTAAGGGAACGTAAGCAATGAAGTGAAAATCAAAAAATATAAAGTACTTAAAACTTCTTTATGTCTTGCTCAACACCTACCACCGAGAAGTCAAATAAAGAGGCCATTATTTTTGGTCCTTCCAAAGAGAATCAATCTAGAATAAAACAATCATAAATGGTTAGGCAAGGGGAGAAAAACAGTCCAGTGATGCCAGAATATTTGGAGATAATTGGCCTCTGTTGACGTTTTTGAATCAGGTAGAAAATGAGAGCTGCTTTTATTTCTTTTCAGTGTGCTGTCTCTCCATCTGTGACTTCCTGCCATTCCTGCCAATTGAAAACAGAAAGCACACTAGCATGCAAGGCCAGCCAGGAAGGACAGAACAAACATCTGCACTTCTGAGGCCTATGCAAACTGACCTTGTTTACCCTTTCTCATAATCATACACAAGCCAGTAATGGTGGTTTCCCTGTTGTCTGTCTGTTTATTTGTTCTTCATTTGCACGACCTTCAAAATGTAAATGTAAATATCCACATTCCCACATACATGGGCTGTATGGACGGAGGTTTGGCAGTACATTTTTCATTATAAATAACTCATATTGGAAATTACCCTGAATAAACTTATTGGAAAAACACAAGTAATTCAACCAAGAGATGTATTTCTTGTATGCAAGGTTGTTTGTTGTTATTTTGGCAAAAAAACAACAATAATAATAATAATAAAAAATATTATACTATTATGTTTCTTTATATCCATGAATGCCTTTGTGAATGCCCATTCTTCTTACAACATAGAACTCTGATTTCACTGACTTATTATATTTTTCTATAAGTGATGGAAATGTAATGGCTTCATCCAGGAGCTGCCGCTTCCCCAGAGCCCCACACAGCAGGCCACAGCCTGAGACCATGTTGCTAAAAGCTGTCACTTTCAGGACATGCTCAAAAAGTAAAACAGGTGCTGGACCAGAAAACACTAAAAGTATCTATCTAGAAATGCAGGGAAACGTCTGTCTGTGCGTGTATGTCTGTCACTCTGTCTTTTCCATACACAACTCTTGAACCATTCATTTCACTGAGCTTACATTTGGCAGGAGTCTTGCTAATGGCAGGAGTGAGTGCAGTGCCAAGTTTCATGTTGTTAGCAGAAAACATCCTGAATATATCCGTAAAACAAGCTTCAATTGTATTTTGTCTGTGTGTCACTCTGGGCAGCATAGCCACTCCTCCTCTCACACCACACGGCTGCATCAATGGCCTCTGCACACGTCTGCGTAGGTCCGCACACGTTAGCTCCCCTCACAGTATATAGCATATATATATATACAGTATATAGCTGAGAGCAGGTTGCTGAGAGCTGTCACTTCAGGAAATGTTCCAATCGAGGGGGAGAACACAGGATGACAAAGGGCTTGAGTGGCAGATGGGTTTCTGTCATGTCCCCACAACCTAGCAGAGGTGTCAATCCTGGCTTCAGAAAGTTAAAACCCTGCTGTTTTTTTGTCAGCCTTAGTTTTTTTAATTGAATTATGACTTATTGTCTACAAACACCACCAGTAAGGACACTGTCACTGAATATTTGGATTGAAAATACAGTATAATTTGGATAACATTACACTGCTGTATATTGCATTTGCCAGATTTACTGTAACTTCTGGCATAACCACACCTGCCTATATTCATCTATCAGTAAGCAAATACAGAGATGGGTAATTCTGTTAGTTGGGCAGACCATGATGACCCCTGTGCACCTTCTAACATGTAGCGTATTTCCATCTGACTAACCTCTTGTATTAGACCTGATTGTAATTGCATGTAATCACTGTCTTCCATCTGAAGCTCTTTTGGTGCGGACAGCAGCAATGGTCTTCCTGTCCAGTAAAGACAAATGACTCAATAAGATGAAACTTCTGAAGGTGTTGAGACATCTCACAGACTCAAGCGCAGACGTCTCATGTGCCTTCACCTGTTCATCAGTGTTGCTCCATGATTGGTCATTGTCTGAATTAGTGATGAGAGACCGTCAAGGTCGCATTCAGGTAATGACCACTGATTGCACAGGCTTTGATCGAGTGTTTGCAAATCTGCCCACAGACGTCCTCACTGATGGCCTGATGTAAGGCCATAATGACGACATTGGGAGGAAGGAAGGCTGTCTGCCAGTAGATCAGGTAATGCCATTACTGCCACAGAGACTCAGAGAAAAGAACAAAGGTTAACAAGATTTATTAATCATGAAAAACAGTTTACAACAAACATCAAACATTGGGACCTAAAAGAAGCAGATACAATCTGACACAGTGATTGGTGAGGGGAGGAAAACATGACACAGTATTCTGTTTTTGTGGCAGGATGTTTGCTGAGACTTTCATCACCCTCTCCCCCAGTTTCACTTTCTCATTTTAAAATGGGCAAGATAAATGCTCAACTTGCTCACTTAAGGTGCTTACACACTGACCTAACAATACAAATGGATCAGTTAAGCACCTTAAGACAAAAAGCGATTGGGTCAGTGTGCTGCACATGTCCAGACATTGTAGTTTTTTTTATTACTGTCTGGGCAGTCTATAGCTGGAAGTTGGCTTTCTAAACATTCTGAGCACTGCAACCAACCAACAGCTGCCAACTTTAGAATGTTTGCTGGGCATTCAGAGATGTTGGTGCCACTTGGGTGGGTAAAGGTTAACATGCATTGTTGGGGTTTGTAGGCCATTGCCTAGGTACTCTGCCTACCTTTGAGAGCACTGTGGAAGATATTGTGCTACCCACAGGCAGTGCAGCAGCCAGGCAGGTCAGGTCAGGTCAAGGCGGACGCTGGACACCACTTGCACTGAACTTGAACCTGACCACAGAAACCCCAGAAACAGTACAAAAAAATGAAGGGTGGTTGGAGCTGGATTCCTACATGAGTATAAGAAAAACAGCATGATAACATGATTCAGCAACAATAGCACTATTCTGGTCGGTCAACGAGATAGTTGTATCCTCTGTAAAGCATAGCCTCAGCTCCCACTCAGTTAAACAAATCTGGAGAAAGTAAGCTACCCCCTGCTCTAGCCATTTTTTATTTATTTTATGCGCTTTAT
>CM059280.1:27258912-27263912 GCA_030347295.1 Setipinna tenuifilis
AGTTATTACCCAAAATGATTTTTTTTGGAATTATAGCGCCACCTATGGAGTCTATACACCTTGTCTAGCACAAGGTATAAAAAAATGTGGTCTTCTTGGTTGCAACGATTGGTGAGTTATTCTGCGAAAACATATTTTGATATCACCCCAGGAACAGGGACGGGGCGGGTGAGGCCCCCCAGCACCAAAACCTTTTATTCCGTATCACCCTGATGGGGCTACATCCCCACCGAGTTCCATATTCCTCTGTCTTTGGGTGTTTGGGAATTATCGACACAAAATCGATGAAAAAAAAAAAAAAAACCTCTAACGCTAACACTAGCGCCGGTCATAATTAATGTAGAAAGTTCAGCTGTAAATATACAATTGGATATGGCACACTGAACAGTGGTAAAGACAACATGCCCAGAAGCTATTAGAAGCCTTTATTTAACACTGCCTCCCCCTCTTTACTTGTCTGTCTGTCTGTGTGAAATTCTTTCATTTAGATTTTTCCATTGCTGTCTGTCTTGTCTTCCTTTCTCTTACTCTCCCCCTCTTTCTGTTTCTCTTTTGTTGTCTTTCTCTTTCCATGACTGTTTTCTACTCTCTCTCTCTCTCCCTCTGTCTCTCTATCTATCGCTCTCTCTATCTCTCTCTCTTTTCCCTACTCGTCTTCGCTGAGACACAGTGTCTTTCCGTCTTTAGTTCACTGGCTTGTTACCAAGGCAACTGTGTCAAATTTGTCACATGAAAGGGAGAGCTGGGAGTGTGGATGAAATGATTGCTTTTAAAACCGGACGACGGAGGAAGCCTTTGAAACTCTCGCCACAAGCAACGTGTAATAACTCAAGGTTTACTCTTGCTACCTTTTCATCTGTTGCTAGCCCATTCTGTCCTCTTTACAGAGCTGAGTCCTGCGCAAGCACGGTGTAATAACTAGACGTTTACTCTGGCTATCGTTTTATCAGCTGCTAGCCTATGCAGCACCTCCACAGACAAGATAGCCACCCCCAAAGATGTGAGGAGAGACACACACGCATGTGCATACACACACACACAGACACACACACATATCCATACTGCCAAGGATGTGAGAAGACACACACACACATACCACCAAGAACGTGAGGAGAGCCTCTAAACTAATGCGTGTATTTGTTGAAGTTGTATTTATTCACAGTTACAAAATTACTACAGTGTGTGTGTGTGGGTGTGTGCCCTTAAGGCGTGTATTACTGTGGGGCTGAAATATCGGTCTGACTGGGTAGTTGAGTGAAGTCGTCCTGGAAGTCCCCACTGCTCTGGAGCCTCCAGCTGTAGATGTCTGCTTCTGTCCGGCCCAGCACAGCACAGTAGCATTGCACACACACACACACACACACACACACACACACACACACACACACCAATACACACACACACATACCATCACCACCCCCACCACCTCCGCCACACATATGTGCACATACACACATGCACACCAAGCATGCACACACACACACACACACACACACACACACACACACACACACACACACACATGCCTCCCCTGCCCCAACCCTGCGGGCAGAAACACAATCAGACTCTCAGCCCTCAGGCCTTATTCAGCCACTGAGTGAGAGGAGCAGTGGTGACGGTCTCTCTGTCTTTCTCTCTCACTCGCTCTCTCCCTTTCCCTTTCTCTCTCGCTCTCTTTCTCTGTCTCTGCATATCTCTCTCTCACGCTAACTCGCCCTCTCTCTCTTTGCATCTCTCTCTCTCCCCTTTTCTCTCGCTCTCTTACTCTCTCTATTTCTCTCTCTATTTCTATCTTTCCTTTCTCTCTACCTTGCTCTTTCTTTCTCTCTTCCTTTCACTCACATGCCTACATACAGACACACACACACACACACACACACACACACACACACTCATTCAATTACTCACATACCTACATACAGAGACACACACACACTCACTCATTGACTAACACTGATAATAACTATCTCTTACACGTGCACACACACACACACACACACATTCATTCACTTACTCACTAACACTGATACTAACTATCTGTCACACGTGCACGACACACACACACACACACACACTCACTCATTCACTTACTCACTAACTCTGATACTAACTCTATCGCTCACACACGCACACACACACACACACACACACACACACATACGCATGCATGCACACACATGTATACAGGAGCACTGGGAAACAAACAGGGGGACATGTGAATCTTTAAATCATGCGCTCATAAATGTTCATGCGCTCACTGTAACAGACAGAGCAGGAGCACTGGAGCAGAGAGAGGATGCCCGAGATGAAGTCTCCAGTACGGCCTTCCATACACGTACACGTCAGTGCACCAGCCCCGCCACAGCCATGAGCACCACTGCTGATCAGCAGGGGTGGACATCCCAGCTTCAGAAAGTAAAAGTCTTTCCACATATTTGTTCTAGCCAATTCACTGAACCAGCTGATCCCTAGGTAAACGAGATAGTTAGTAAAATCACCTGTGTTGAGGGCACAGGCAGAAGGATGGCAGGATTTTTACTTTCTCAATCCAGTTTGTCCACCGCTGCTGATCAGTAACATCACCATCGAAGCAATGCCTTTCATTTTCACACTGTGTAAACACTATACCCAAAGACTAAGGACTTTAAGTCCATTTCAGAAGTTGCCTGAAGTCACCATTTATGGGGTTATTTTCAAATGTACTCCCTGAACCCCTTAGAATAGTAGGCTTAACAATGTTTCTCAAATGATACAAAGTCCCAAGGGAAACACACCACCCATAGCCATTCAGTCTATGCTGAATTTATTCTCAACTCCCTGCATCAGTATTGCATAACAATACAATATATATCTACTGCTGACTTTCTGTGCACTGGAATCAATCTTACAGGTTATTACTTTTTTATTTTCTTTCTTTTTCTTCCCCTGCGAGTGTCCTATAAGTTTTAATTTACTGTAACAGTTTAACCACAAATGCTTTCCCTATCTATTGCAGACACATTTTTCAGTGCAAGTGTCAGCAGACCCAAAATTTTCATAGTTGATGATAGCAATAGGAATGGGCTAATACTGGCGATAGTCTGTTGTTTGCATTCATCTAGAGGAATCCTTTTTACATAAAAATGCTTATGCTACATTAACCACTCTGTGTTTTAGCATGTTTATAATTTACAAATCTGTGATTTTCTTGTATGTATAGTTGGTAGCGTGGCTCTACTGTATGCATCAGTTGGTTATTTGCAGAACTCAGATGGTTAGATGTCCTAAAGTGAGAGCAAACTGACTGTTAGCCAATGGTAAACTATGGCAATTACATATAGGAAATTGTTGCATTTGGAAAAATCAGTAGAATTGTATGACCATAACTGACCATCTACATGTAATGCATTTTTTTATCGGTTTATTGATGTGAACACATGAACACAAGTAGGGATGTGATGTGGTGTGTGTGTGTGTATGTGTGTGCGTGTGTGTATGTGTGTGCGTGTGTATGTGTGTGTGTGTGTGTGTGTGTGTGTTTGGTGGGTGGGTGGGGTGGGGGGTACAATCCTACTGTGTTCTCATCTAACTGAAAGACACTGGCAGCTGGTAAGAGTTACATTTCCTTAAATTGGGTTCACATTCAGAGTGCTTATATTGTCCCAAAGCTTCCAGACACCTCTGATGAGGCTGGTTTTTCATTGCCCTCCACATACACAGCACGACTTTAATATGGCCTCTTTTTTATTGCAACATCATCACAACACACCTGCATGTGCAGGCACACACACACACACACACACACACACACACACACACACAAACACAAACACACACACATACACGCACACACACACACACACACGGTCTAAGTGGAGCACTTACCATACACTTGATTGAAGGCCTTTCACTTAACTCTTTCAAGGCAAGTCCTCATATGTGTACAAAAAATGACTTCTAATATTGGCATTGATTTCCCAGGGGTCTTACTGTAAACCAACCTACAAATGTGTTTGGAGGTTGATGTCTGCAACACTTCCATAATATATGTGAAACAGATCAAATCTAGAAGTAAAAAAGGTGCAGAGAAATCACTCAGACACACACACACACACACACACACACACACACACACACACACACACACAAACTGTAATGGTTCCTATATCCATTTATTTTGCCTATTACGACAGCCCATCTCCACACACTTACTTCTCAAAGTGTGTTACATACAGCTATCCATCGCCACATAGTCCTTTAGCATAAATACTGTGGCTACATGCTGGGGTAATACTGCCCTCTATTGGACAAAGTGACAACATGAGGACCTCGCAGGCACCTCCCTCTCTGAAATCAATTTGATAGGCTAGTGGAAGCCCAGTTTGAAGTTGCCAGACAGAAGATTATTGATCATGGTGATGATGTTGGTGCTGTTGAAACCAATGAGGTGAAACAAGGAAGATGGAGGAGAAAGAAAACAGAAGAATTTCTAATGCAGGTCAATCGTCTATTCAGTAGGTGCTTTGTCTTGATGTCTGTATGTCTGTCTATCTCTCTTTTTTTCTATCTCTCTCTATCCATCTCTCTCTTTTTTCTTTCCATTTGTCTTTATCTATCTATCTATCTATCTATCTATCTATCTATCTATCTATCTATCTATCTATCTATCTATCTATCTATCTTTGTCTGTCTGTTTGTCTGTCTGTGTGTCTGTCTCTCTCTCTCTCTCTCTGTCTCTGTCTCTGTCTCTCTCTCTCTCTCTCTCTCTCTCTCTCTCTCTCTCTCTCTCTCTCTCTCTCTCTCTCTCTCTCTCTCTCTCTTTGTCCCTCTCTGAGCACGCCCATAAAGTACAAAGCTGTGCGTTGCCAGCTGATAGACAGTTTGATTGTGTGTGTCCGTTCATCTGAGTGTGTTGACTGCAGATATGACCACTCATCCATACAGAGGAGGCTGTTTTTCACACAGCTTTAAGGTCAACTGGAAAAAGACAAAAAAAAGGATAGAGAGCAAGAGAAAAAGCC
>CM059280.1:27271412-27291412 GCA_030347295.1 Setipinna tenuifilis
GGGAAACTCTTACTTTCACGCAGTTTTACCTCCTGTAGAGGAGGAGCCCGTAGAACTTTATTGCAAATCATTTAGACACTCTCAAATATCTGAATATATAGAGCTTTACTGAGCGGTGTGTTGATCACTTCAACTGTTACTCCGTACTGGTCACCATGAACAAAAGAAAGAAGATTGAGGAAAGATTCAGGAAAAAATATTCTGCACATAAAGCAGTTGAACTTATAGTGGGAGAGGATGATATATTTAGTGACATGGACGAGGATTTTTCAGAAATAGAGGATAATTTAGAAACAGATTGCGACAGTGAAAGTGAATTTGAGGACGACCATGCACTACAAGGAGCAACCTCATGTGGACCTCCACAAAGACCCACTACACCAAAAGCTGGGAGATGTTTTCCACAACGCACATAGTGTAAAATTTTGCTCATCCTTTGTGGTCCATGGTGACTAATTACAATATGTCACAAAAGTGAGTACACCACTCACATTTTTTATGATATCTTTCCATGGGAAAAGTCTGAAGATATAACACTTTTGTACAACATAAAGTAGGCAGTGTACAGCTTATATAACTGCAAATTTGCTGTTCCCTCAAAATAACTCAACACGCAACCATTAATGTCTAAACCACAACAAAGGAGAGTACAAAAATGTGAGGGGTGCACTCATTTTTGTGACATACTGTATATGCATAGTTCATTTATCTGTTAGGTTCTGAAGTTTGCGTGTTCAATGTTTTGAAATAATCTAACAGAAGCAATGAAAAGAATTGTAAATCATTTGATTTACATTTTAAAAAGGATCATTAACACGTTTTATGCGCTCCAAATGCTTATGTCAGTGTTATTATAATTAAGATTTTATTTTTTTCACGAAAAACGAATGGTACACACAGTGTTAAATGTGATGTAAAATAAATAAAATAGCTTTAACCATACCAAGTTTTCTCTGGATTTGTTAGGAATTGTGCTTAAAATATACAAAATAAATTACTTGAAAGTAATGTTTTAACTTCTGCTGATTTTAAAGGCCAAAAAAATATCCTGGGTCAATATGACCCGAACACCATGAGAAGGACCAAAATCTGAACATAACACAAGGGTTAAGTCATATCAGCTATTTTATGGTTATGCGCCAGATTCCATTATGAGATCACAGTCATATAACTTTAAGTATAACAAAGAACCGCAGCTTTGTAACACCTCCAAAACGTAAAAAAACAAAACCTATCCAATGCCAACTTAGTTTCGGTGGGACAATAGCAGAGTACAACAATATCAGGCCGTGATAGGTAGTTTGCAAACTGAAAATCTGCTGTATACATTTTTGTTCACAAAGTTCTCAGAAGACAGAGTAGGTATAAATATAGCAATAGAAAAGTTAACAATCTTCATCTTGTCAGAAAAACACTGAAGACTAAAAAGACTAAGTAAACAACAGCTAAAACTGTGAAGAACAAGTGGTTCAACAAAGAGTGTCAATCTTTACAACTGAGACTTTTATCAAACAAAAAGCACAGGGACCCCACAAATCAGAACACGTGGTCAATATACCAATTTACACTCAACAAGTACAAATCATTACCTAGACAGAAGAGATCTAGGTACATGGCAGAAATGCTACAAGATATTGAGGGCGCAATAGGCCAGACTTCTTTTTGGGATGAATGGAAGAAACTTGAAATCTCCAAGAAACCTAAACAGATTCCCTTATGCAATGCACAAATCTGGACCCATCATTTTAAACACCTACTGTATATAGTAGTGACACATTAAGTCCCTTTCAAAGCCAACTTATTGACACACATACTAAAATCAGAAGCAAAAAAAACAAATTTAATGACCCTGACATCCTTGTTAACACTAATCGAACTAACCAAAAAAATAAAAAGCCTAAAAAATAAAAAAGCATGTGGACCCATATAATGAAATGATTATGCAGCACCCCGTATACAACATATAATATTACTAATGTTGTCATTATGTCTGTATATATGTGTATATGTGTATGTGTGTGTATGAATGTGTCTTTTCAAATCGAGGCCTAGATTTTACTTATTTATTTATTTAAAAAAAGAAGAAAAGTTCCTATAAGTTTATTTTGCTTATTTCACCCTTTTATTATTATTATCCTTACTATTCTTTGTATTATTTTTCTTCTTCTTCTTCTTCTTCTTCTTCTTCTTCTTCTTCTTCTTCTTCTTCTTCTTATTATTATTATTATATGCTATTTTTTATCAACAAACAGGTTTTGTATCTGTTTGCATTGTAACATGTCTGCTTTGGCAACACTGCTTAATTGAGTCATGCCAATAAAGCTCATTCTGAATTTAAATTTGAATTTAGAGAGAGTAAGAAAGGGAGAGAAAGAGAAAGATTGAGATAGAGAAAGAGCGACAGACAGAGAGAGTGAGAGAGAGAGAGTGGGAGAGAGAGAAAGAGAGATCAAGAGAAAGACAGAGAAAGACAGAGAGAGAGTGTGAGAGAGAGTAAGAAAGACAGAAAGAGATGTTTAAAATCCCTTTATTGACCCATCACGGGTCCACGTATCCACTACATGAGCCCACAACCCCTTCCCACACCCCAACCCACCCCCATTAAAAGAAAAAAAAAGAGAAAAAGAAACAAAAGGATTACCAATGAAAAACCAAACCACCACCAGCAATGACTGACCACATCCCCCTGTCCACACACCACTTTTCCCCAAATGTGTCAATTCTACCTGTGACCTGAAAATAAGCGTACTCCACTGCAATCCTGGATTCAACTAGTGCCTTGAACATGTGTACCCGATCACCCACATTTCCCTCTTCCTCCAGTTTGTTGCATTTCCAGATGGACAATTTCGCTTGTCCCAACAAAAAATTCAAAACAGTGCATAAGTGTCTCTTTTGCTTGGTGTACTTCACCCCAAAAATAAAAGTCTCTTTTGAAAACACCACACCAAACTGGCAACATATCCTGTCTAGCAGATTGAAGAGGGATGACAGTTTTGTGCAGTCACAGAACACATGGAAGACATTGTCAGGCACATTACATTGAACACATAAGCTAGATGCTTCAGGCTTTAGTTTACCAACAAAGACCTTAGTGGCCATGGCACAGTGCAGCACACGCCACTGAAGGTCACCAGACCATTTTGGAATGGGGCTTTTGTACACAAAGACAGAAAGAGACAGTGAGAGAGAGAGAGAGGCAAAGACAGAGGTGGCTTTGCTGAATATTAGTTTTTTATTTTTTCCACGTTTTTCAAAAGTATTGTATATGTCATCAGGACCGTGACAAAACCTTGAAGATGCCAGGAGACACCCAGAGAAAAGTTGAACTATCAAACACAAGTCATTTAATTTAGCTGGGCAATGATGCAAATCTATTTTAATGGCTCCGGGCCGCAGTGAAAGACTCCAGCTGCACTCTGTGCATCTCGGACATGACAGGATTTGAGGATGCCCTGAATAGACATTCATTTCCCTGGCTACTCGTGCCAATTAAAGTAGGTTTTGCACTGGGCCCAATTAATTATGTTTGATATTCCTACAGCCAGAATAGTCTACCTGACACAAGTACCATGCCATCACCGGCTGCAAGGACAGTCTACTGAAAGATCAGAAGAATGGAGGAAGCATCCGGAAATTAATCAACTTCCAAATTATATGCGGTGAATAGCAGAGGAGAAGCATTTCTCCTGGCGTCCTTTCACAGCAGCTATAATTTATACCTGCCCTAAACAAACACATTTACACAATCTATTACCGTAACAGTGGAGTGCACACACACATGCACACACACATACATACACACACACACACACATAGAAATACACACACAGAAAAACACATAAACACATGGAAACACATACACACAGAAGTATAGGACTCTATCTACACACACACATGCACGCACGCACACACACACACACACACACACACACACGCACACACACACACACACACACACACACACGCACACACACACATAAAGCATGACGGTTAATCAAGAAAAGAAAAAGAAAAAAAACACCTTCTTGCCTCTCTCTCTCTCTCTCCCCCTCTCTCTCACAGAGAAACCCAAAGACAGAATACAGGCTGGCTGTAGCATTCTTCAAACCCTCTGGCTTACCTGTGAAAGGGAGTATTATGGGCCATGTTTCCGCGGAGACGCCGGGATCCTTTCAGTTGGAATAATAGGCGCTAGGCTGCTGACGCGCACCATAAATCAAACGGACTGGCGGCGTGTTTACCCTTTGGAGATGGTTTTTCGCCGGCTGCAGGAAGACATATCTGTGAAGGCCAGATGCCTCCGCATCCCAGCTGCTGAGGCTAATCACAGCACCAAAACAGCCCCCTCACTCCCCTCTCCCCCACTCCTCACTCCAACCATTGTCTCCACCAACACTTTTGCCAACTTTCACTCTGCACTGTGCTGCTGCTCTCTCGAATCCAGTTTAGGCTCATTTTTTAGACCCAGCTTTTTTCCCTTTTTTGTCTTTATTGAGAATATTTCTGCTTAGGTGAGTGTGATTGTTCATTTTAACTGAAGTAACTTTCTAAATCCTTGTTCAATTTGAGGGAATAATTTGGACAATTAGTTGGTGTACCAAACTTTACCAAAAAGTGTAAAAAAAATTAAACTTAAAGGAGGCATAGTGTATTAGGCCCTCTGCATGGCTGTGTATAGCAGGTACACTCACACTATAAACTCCCAGCCCCATCATATCACATAGAGGCACACCCATGATCATAAATGAGCATGAAACACATGGATGTAGTCTGTTTTCTGTCATGCGTCTCTCTCTTCCTACCACAACCCCTTTTTGTATAGGAAGAAAAATTAGTATGTTACCAAATATGATTATAGATATTATATACAACTATACATTTGATCTACACCATTTTACAGACATTCTTGCCTTTTAGTTCAGTGCATTTATTTGTGTAGGATCTGACCTCACTGAAGTACAAGGTTGTAGTAACTGAGTGGTATAACTGTGAGTGAAATCACATGGAGACTTGGGAAACAGACACTTTACTGAACTTCATTTAACTGCAGCCAACAGTGCACACCTGAGGGATGTAGGTGTCGCACCTTTCCTTTGTGCGGGAAACAATACACACCAACAAGGTTCCTAGGCAAAACAGTTCCCTCAGCATGCCTACCCCGTAAACCTACTACACAACAGACATGCATACATTTATTTTATTTTCTAACAAGAGAATAATAATAAAAAGCATTGAAAGGCTTTTTCACATCCTGCAATGCCACAGTCATCTCCGACCTCCTCTCCTCTCCTCTCCTGCAGTTGCATTCACCCACAAGGGGACCTGCTGGTGCTCTGCTGCTCTGGTGCCCCCACACTCCCCCCCACCAACACCACCCCACTGCCACCCCGCTCCTCCTCTGTGCTGCCTGTCGCTGCCCTGGTCCGTGGGCAGCGGCTAATTGGCACGTCCACTGGGGAACCCTTCACTGAGTGCTCTCAGTATGGGGCTCGCTTGCCAGCATGAGCTGTGTGTGTCTGTGTGTGTGTGTGTGTGTGTGTGTGTGTGTGTGTGCGTGTGAGCGTGTGTGTCTGAGTGAAAAAGTGCAAATATGTCTTTTGTCATGTGTGTCTGTGAGAGAGAGAGAGAAAGAAAACACTGGGTGTATGTGTGTGTGTGTGTGTGTGTGTGTGTGTGTGTGTCTGAGTGAAAAAATGCAAATATGTCTTGCGTCATGTGTGTGTGTATGTGTGTGTGTGTGTGTGTGTGTGTGTGTGTGTGTGTGTGTGCGTGTGTGTGTGTGTGTGTGTGTGTGTGTGTGTGTGTGTGTGTGTGTGCTGCACATGAGGACAGTGTAAGCGTGGGTAAAGCACAGGCCAGGGGAATGGTGAGAGTGCTTGGGTGTCGGTCAGAGGAGGAGGAGAAGCGGGCAGGGGGGAGGAGGGGCGAGGATGTTATGGAAGAAGAGAGGAGCTAACAAAGGTGCTTGAAGCACAATGGCTCAGCCGGACTGCCCCCAGGCTCCGTGCTATCATTTGTGCCTTTGCCATTTTTAGCCATAAGGTAATTAGCGTCGGTGTGTGGGAAAGATCCCATTTGAAAGTGATGAAGCAGCACATGGTAATGGGCTCACAAAGGACACTTAGGCCCACAAACAGGCCCCTTGAATATGCTGCTAATTAAAAGCCCCCCTCCTTCCTGCTGCTTGGCGCACCTGAGCGAACATTGCATCTGTCCCCCCGTCATTGCTCACCTCATCAACGCTGCGGGATACCCCCAACCTTTCACCCACATCACAGGACAACAGGACACCCCCAACATTTCACCCACATCACAGGACACCAGGATACCCCAAAAGTTTTACCCCCGTGATAGCAGGATACCCTTTCACCCACATGACACAACACATCACAACCTTAACGTCTTTGTTTTCACCAAAGATCCAAGAAATATGAATACATTATATTATGAAAGCAGAAATAATAAAAACGTGAATGCACCATCACAAAACAAAAAAAAACATAATAACATAAACAGAAACATCAACAAAAAGACAAAGAAAGTGGAGTGATTTCATTTAAATGTCCTCCAGTGCACAGCTGGTTGGTGCATCAGCACTGAGATGTTGGGGAGATGAGACAAGAGGAAATGAGAGAAGAGAAGGAAGGAGAGGGGAAGTCAGCAGAGTAGAGGAGGAAAGTGAAGATTTGAGTGGAGGGGAAAAGGAGGGGTAAGGATAAGACAGTAGAACAGAAGCAATGAAGAGAGCAGAAATGAGAGAGAAAAGGAGAGGAAGAGAAAAGCATGGAGTGGAAGGGTAGTGAAAATGAAAAGAGGAAAGAAAGGAGAAGAGAAGTGAAAAGAAGCAGGGAGGAGAGAAGACAAGAGAAAACAAGAGAAGAGAAGAGAAGAGAAGAGAAGTCATGAGAAGAGAAGAGAGGACTGCACTGAGTTTGCGTAATTGACCAAACACAGAGCATGTAAACTGGCAGCTGTCTCCCTCTCAGATGCCATCTACTGCCACAAACAGCCGTACTTGGACCGGCATGGGGCCACACCTGAGCTGCATGCGCTCCGCAGTTATCTGTTATCCGTGCCTGCATGGGCTCCTCTGCGGGGCGTGGGTGAGTCGATGGCGAGCAGCTGCCTCGGAGAGGGGCGTGTGCCACTGATGGAAAGCTGCCCAACCTGGCTGCGTTCATTGCTTCCACGACCGACGCCAACAAGAGAGGGCTCCCCCAGGTCTCAGGGAGCCGGGAAATACAACAAAGTGAAAATAAACTAAAAACAAGAGTATGACAGGCCAAAGACAGTCTCACAGACACTTTTAATGCCTACAGCTACACTGTTCTGTTTTTAGTTTCTATCCTCTCCATGGTTCTCCTCCATATTTTTTTTTCTCAGAAGATGGTGGCACTTTCCGTATTTTATGGTTGTGTTTGCATTTTAACCTCTCTTTATTTCCTCACAGGCTCCGTCACCATGCTGGGCTTTAGCGACAAGCGTTTTCTGCCGTGTGTGAAATGGCTTTATGTGAGAGAGAGCTCATCAGGGTCAGCTATTATCCACTTAAGTCAAGTGATGAAATCAGCGATGATTTCCCAAACACACACCACACACACACACACACACACACACACACACTAAAAAAGCTACATGCTGCTGTGGTACCATCACCCAAGGGAAGTTTCATTTTATCTCCCTGAAGTTCATTTTATTGCAGTACTACCATGTCCCTCCTTTTTGGTCACTGTTTTGCACCCTGACGCATCCAAAGGAAACACGTGTAAAATCTCATTAGTGAACATGTGTTCCCATCCACTGGTGTTCTCTGTGGTGTCTGGGATGGGAATGACTTAAGGGTAATGCATGTCACCCTGACACACAATGCCAGCCTAAGATGGCACAGTCATAAGAAAACTTCTGCCTGGCGTGATATTGCTTCGTCTTGATGTTCAAATGAAGCCATTTACAGAGTGCTCACCATGAAGAGATATTGGTGTTAATTCTAAGAAACACCCCCCACCTAGACACTCCCTCTCCCTTACACACACACACATCACACACACACACACACACACACACACACAAATACATATAACACACACAGACACAGTCTCACACACACAAATACACATTAACTAAACACACACACACACACATACACACATATACACACCTCCCCATGTCTGCTCTTTCTGCCTCTGAATTCTTATTAGTTCCAGAGTGCTTAACACATCTGAGCAGTGGAGGCAGAGGGAGCTGCTCCTGCTGAGCTTATGTTAGCGAGCAGCAGGAAACAAACATCCATTACAAACAGCAGCGTTATTGCGCAGGGACATTAGAGGGCCATCGCCTGCCCGCTCTCGTTATTGAGGCCCAGCACTGGCTTTCTTCACTGAGAAATGATGAGAGTCCGCCCTCCCTGCGGTCCATTTCAAACACACATGCAGACACGGACAGACACACGCACATGCACACACACACACACACACACACACACACTTCTGTAGCCTAGTGCAGAGGTGCCAAAAGCTCACACAAACACACAAACACAGACACACACACACAGACATAGCTCACAGTTGCCTGTACACACACAGAGGAATTGAAGCAGTCATAAAGAATGAGTATGAGGCCTCTTGATACTGACAGTGGAACAAAGGGCCAAAGAAGTGCTGGTAAAGTGTGGCTGGCAGTTAAGGAACTCTAGCTGTGTAATTATACACTTATTCTGTGCTCCAGGAAATAAAAGCTGACCAGAAATGGTTCTCTGTTGACTTTGGTTTGAAATGCTTGGCGCAAATGGCTCACAGTGCCATCCACTCCACCACCATCACTGATCCCCTGTTAGTGGGCTGGGAGAAATCTGCGGTAGCCTTAACCACGACATGCCATGACCCTCAGGGGTTTGGGCCCAGTATTTCTTTTAGAATTGACAGGAATAGTTAAAATATTAGCAAAACACCCACAAATCTCACAAAGAACTATTGACTAAAAGACGTTTAACAAAGGCCATCATCCAGTGAGCAAAATTTCACCAAACACAATCAGGGTTTTGACTAATTAGTTTAATTTGGAATTGAACTGGAGAGAGCCATCGTTGTTTTGCCCAGTGTGTGTTTCATGTCTCAATTACTAGCATCCAGTCTGCCATAAAACGATGAGTTTGGAGACTGCTTGGATTGTTAGCAGCTCGTTTTGCTTTTCTGGGGGAATGATCACTTTTAATGAACCTAGCCGCTGCAGATGTGGTGTAAGTATGCGTGTCTCCATCGTTTCACAGCAGGAGCCCCACGTCAAACAGGCAAACCGTTGCTCTCGACATAACACGGCTAATTGAATCCACGGCAAATGCTTCCTTCCTCCCTAGTCCTTCATTGGTGGAGATAAAGACACATGGCTCTTTTCAGCAGCTGTGTCGACTCAAGCTGTTTACGATTTGTTATAAATCCATGGTTTTCCACGTTTTCTTTCCCACCTCACCGATAGTTTTGCACCAGCAATACGACTCACACTTACTGGCAGAGTTAGGAGCATCCCTGTACATACAAAACACATCAAAGACAAGGTGTGCGTACAGAGGAGCTGGATGTCATTATGCAGCCACAGCAGGTTGCCACCATGCAGTTGAGCTCATTTAACCAGCTCCAACACACACAAAATAGACTTCAGGAAGGAAGAAGAGCTTGAAATTTTTCTCCATGACAGCAAATTGGCACATAGCCTGGAAAGTAATTTTTTATATTTCTTTGTAAGATTTTCCTATCAAAAATAATATGCATTTTTTCACCTTTCGTAATACAGTTACATGTAAAGTGCAACTCTTCATCCGTTTGATTCAATTGTTCTGTTAATTGCAAATAAACAGCAACATGCTTTATCCTCTGCCAATATAAATACAGTGCATATGACTATACTATATTATAATAATATTTCCTGAAATGTAGTGTGTGGTGATAATGCAAGAATCACTGACATCTTATTTATTTAGTTAGTTAGTTAGTTAGTTCATTCATTCATCCAATGGACAGATTGAACAGTAACACTTGTTTTATTCACGGACCTCCTAGTCAATCACAGATAGGCTCCTGTAGGGGCCATGGTTCTGCCTGAGGTTTCTTCCTGGACTTGAACAATCTAATGCAAACAGGGATTTTTTCCTCACCCGTCACCTAGGAACACTAGCAGGAACTGTCAACAGCGCCCGAATTAACTTCCTCTTTCCCAGCACTACCAAGCTGCAGCAAATGCTGTCTAGTGTTTTCCTGTCAAACTGTTGAAGTGCTTTGATTCTTCTTTTATTGTGCTATACAAATACAGTTTATTATTATTGTATTATTGTATTATTATTATTATTATTATTATTATTCTGTCTCTGTATATGATGCCAATAATCCTCACACTTTCTTGCTGCATATAAATGTTTATATTTGACTACTTGAGCCTTGGAAGCACAGAAGTCTGAAAATGAGAAGAAAAAACAATTCCCGCAAAACCCATGGTTACCTATGTTTAACTCAAGCCAATATGGACTCTCTCATTAACCCTGTCAATGTGTCCTTTTTATGTGCCTTTGGATGAAACTTGTTTTCATTTTACATTCTGCTCAAGTTTCTTTAGTGGGCTAGAAGTGGATGCCATGTTGATGCCAGATGTTATCTTGCCATGAACCGTCTGACCCTGCATGTGGCTAGCAAGTGGTGAGGCTGTGTCTGTGAAGGAGGAGAAAAGTTCAAAGAAGAGAGGAAGAGAGAGGTATAGAAATTACCAGTGGCAGTGCTCTCTATGGGATAGCTTTATAACTTAACTAGTCAGAAGTTAAATGAAGTTATTTTATGATCAAATGCACTATGATCGAATGCACCCATTGTATCTAATGCAAAGCTAATCCTAAATCTAACCTCCAACCTTCGTCTCATTCTCTCTCTTACAGACATTCAAACATGTGTGTTTTGTGTAATTGTGGACCCTTTTTTATTTTTTTTTAATCATTCTTTTTATTGCCCATTAAACTGTCAAATGAATAAAAGGGTTCATTACTACTTGTGAGTCACCCACTGTCCTCCATAAATTATAGCCACAACCATATATGACATCATATTTGAATGCAGTGTACATGTACATGTTTGAAATATCAAAGAGATGAGCCATAGCCATGGTGCTTTTAATTTGTGGTGGTTATCCTGACTTGTGACAGCTGTCTCAGTTATATCTATATCAGATATTTGCTATTGTTTTCCCTCCTGCGCCTTATATATGCTTTCTTATCTCAGGAAGCAGACCCTCACTCATCTCAAAAAGCAGACCCTCACTAGTCTGAGGCCATCCCAATATTACAATAACACAATGCAGAACACTAGCCTATATAAGAGGTATACAATGACAGGACAAAACAACACAATATTTTTAGACATTAAAATAAGGAAGGGGAGAGTATCTTTCAGCTGTTTTGGCTTAATGATGATCAATGAATTATCCAATGTCTTAGAATAGAAACAACAAACATGCATAGTATTCCTTGTAGGTTAAATTGTGATGGAAATTACTAAAATGGTTACAGTGTGTGTAGGGTGAAATGCCAGCCATGCCCTCTGTGTTGTGCCAGTCTTCAGTGTCAGGGAGTGAATGAAGATTGAGCATCTTTAATATGGGTGTTCCGTCCTGTGCCCCTTTCGCCTGCGCCACTTCACTCCGCAAGAAATATGCCCAGATTAAATGAGGAGTGCACAGGTAAAAAATGGGCATAGTCACAAAATTACATTTTTGAAGTTACCCCGCCTATCGGTAGTTGAAGTGAAAGTCCAGCTTTTTCAAACGTAATCCTGTGAATAAACAAGCATAGTCTCGAGCAAATGCTAGCCATTTGGGTGCCATAAGCACAAATGCTTTGTGGTGCCCCACCACGCCATCCCACCCTGCCTGGAATGAACAATAATTTAGAATTTATCAATGGGATTCACTTTATTTTTGAAACAAATACACCAAACATTAAAGTTAAAATAATACATTATTTAAAAGGTTAATAAATAAATACCACCACCATTATTAAACAAAGATTTGTGCAATGACTGCAGACTGCCCTACATTCAGAATTAAAAGACAAAATATTCAGCAATTCTACTGGAATACAGTCTTAAACCATAGTACAAAAACTGCATATAAATTAGGTTTTTGTAGGCCTACGTGTACATTTCAAAATTCACTCTATTTTACATTTATAAAGGTTTCATATAGGAGAACATAAACATTGTGTACAGAGTTTGAAATAAATACGAAGAGGGAAAATCTACGTAACAGTAAGATTGTTTCTTTTCATATTAGTTTCACCAGCAGATGTTGCCCTTGGCCTATGAACCTGCAAACCGACGAGAACTATGTAGCCTACTTGTGACTGAGGGCAACCGCAGCATAGCTAGCTAGCAACCTGAGGAAAAAAGTGCTAGTCTTATCCGAACATTAACTGAAAACAGTCGAGTGACCATGATGAATTGCTTTCAAAAATCCATATCCATATTTATATCCACAACCTAAAGTAGCTAGCCAGCATCAATCATTTACAACTGTAATCATTTGCAACACTTGTTAACACAGTCTGAACATTGCTAGTAGCCTGGGAGCTAACGTTACAAAGTTTGTTGACGGTAAGGGCTACAAAATGAAGTTTTATTATTATTATTATTATTATTATTATTATTATTATTTAAAACACTGTCTTATCTGCAGGCGTAAGCTTCATCTCGCTTTCTATTCTTTTTTCCGCTCCCGACTTTACATGCCTTTTCGAGGCCATGTCCAAGCATTTGTCTGCCAAACTTAAACTAAGACTGAGCAATAATCTACCAGGGGCCTATTTCACAAAACCAAGATAAGGGATTAAGACGGGTTTACTTGGTCATCCTAGATGACTTTAGCCTTGAAGTCGTTTCACAGAAGAAATCGCATATAAGTTACCATGGGGATTTATACCTTGCAGCTAGCCTGCTCCCGACCAGGCTAAGAACCAGGATTAGTTAATTCTTGCCCCTTATTGGCTCAATGAACTGTCACTCAGAGTCGTTAGTGAACCTTAAGTAAAGAGACGCAGCCGGCCAGCCAGCAATGGTGTTAGCCAACTTTTAATGGCCTGTATGAAACACTTTGAATAGGCTAAATAAAACATTTTCTCTTATTATATTTGTTTGTTTGCTTATTATTATGCTTTTAATTTCTGAACCAATTGTAATCGAATAGTTTCTTTTATTTATTTCATTAATTGAATGAATACGCAAACCAACTTCACTTGTGTTCTCAATTAAGTCGGTGATCTCAGCAGTATATAATGACAGGCTGCACGTGCTTCACCTCATAACATTCCATGAGGACGCTCTGCTCCGCCGGGGTGAAGTACTGCGCACGCGTCTTCTCCATTTCATCGCTCATTCTGGGATCGATCCATGCCGTCTTTTATAGAATGACGTGAACGCGCTCTTAACAGGATTTGTTACACCTGGCTTGGCCTAGCCGCCTCAACTCATCCGTGCTCGGCGTTAGTGAAACGTATTCAGCGTGTGTACATAGACAAGGCTAGGTCAAGCCCCGTTTTTGTCACTTATCTTGGATGTGTTTAGTCAGGTTTTGTGAAATAGGCCCCAGACCACTGAAAGGTGGGGGAGGGGGGCACCAGGAGGAGAATGGTGAAGGAGATTTACTTTTTTCTGGATCAAATTGACCTATGTTGCTTTTGTATTGCTTAAAAATATTAACATGCTTTGCACATTTTTAAAATATCCTTACTAGCACGTACCTAGCCTATTGTGATGATTTTTTAACGAGCCTGATTTTTTGGTGGTGCCCCCACAAGCACTTGATGCCCTACGCACTGTGCGTAATGTGCGTGTGCGGAGCTACGTGTGTACTTTGGTTTGCAGTGTCATTTGGTTTGCAGTGTTATTTGATTTTTCTTTGGACTGCTATGGTTTATTTTGTTTGCAGTGTCGTGTCACATTCTTTATTGGTTTAACTTCCCCCAGGAGTTCCCATTTGCAACCTGATAACCGACCCAATTAACCTCCTCCAATCATGGCAAGGACAGCTGATTGTGTTTAATTGTATGCCAGGTGTGTGCGGGCTGGGATGTCTTTGAGCCGTCGGACGCAGCGGGAGGAGAACTGAGCAAGGACGGCACCAGACGGCGGATCACCAGGTTTTGCCTGCGTAGAGGAAAGAGGCTGGCCAGGACTCCGGCAGCCGTGGACGAGGGCAGGCGCACACAACAGTTCCGGGCCACAGACTTCATCCGGGCCACAGACTTCATCTGTGCCCGGCAGAAGTAAGTGCTTGAGGCCTGCACCGTGCCTGCTACGTATGTGGTCCGCTCGCTCTGTTCTGCCGCTGTGTTTCCCTGTGTTGCAGTACTGTCTCAGCTTGACTGCACTGCTCTGCTCGTGGTTGCTGCTGCCCTCCTTGCTTGCCTGCCTTGCCGTGCTCGCTGCTGCTGCCTGCCTTGCTTGCCTGCCTGCCTTGCCGTGTTTGCTGCTGCCACTTGCCTCTTCTGCCGCCGCTTGCTGCTCCTTGGTGTGGGGGCGGATTTGGGAAGCGAGGCTTCTTCTGCTACCTACAGGACTTGGCGTGGACTGGGTCTAGCCCAAAAGACTTTAATTCTTTTCACCAATTGCTTTTATTTTATATTGTCTTTAATAAATTATATTTAATTTTACATCCTTGTCCAACTAGTCATTTCTCTGCCTGCCACATTCTTAATTGTTTGAGTTGCCTGGTCACGGGCAACATTGTTAACACCTATTGACCACCGTGACATTTACTCATAAAATCAAAAATCAAACTTATGAGTTACATCTTCTCCATTTCTGCATTTTATGACCATGCCCAAGTTTTTACATGGACTCCTCAAATATATTTGCGTAATTGGAAGCCTAAGTGACAACTCATAGTCAATTTGTCCCTACAAGGTTGACTGTGACAATCAGGAGAAGAAGAGGCCAACAGTGACTAGTCTTGAGTTGGGGGCACATCAGTAGTCTGTGTCCAGTGTTTACATTCGCTTGGCTTTTCATAAGGAGAAAGGAGCCTTGGAAGCACAGAAGAAAAATGAGAAGAAAAAACAATTCCTGCAAAACCCAATACGCACTCTCTCATTAACCCTGTCAATATGTCCTTGTTTATGTTCCTTTCTCGATGAAGCTTGTTTCATTTCACATTTTGCTCAATTTTTCTATGTTTGACTTAGCCAATATGCACTCTCTCAAATCCTCACAAAATTGAGTGCACTTACAGTAAACAAACACTTTGACTCAGACAGACAAATAAAGTGTCTATATTCTTATAGACAGCTTATATTCTTATGGACGGCGTGCAAAGAAATGCACTTGCCAGACTCTAAACTTCAGCTAATGGGATCTCAACCACAAAAGCTTTAAAAAAAGTCGTCATTGCCGATTACTGTAAATATCGAGTTACACGGCACTCATTAAAGAACAAGGAACATTTGAATAAAAAAATATTTTAGAAAATGTTTAAAAACAAAACAAAGTCAAACAACTCAAGGCTAAAAACGTATCAAGCACATTTGAAAAATGAACAGAACCTTCAAAAAAGACAACAAGCAGCTTTAAAAGTAGGAATGATGAAGTGAAATCCGGCCCCCATCCCATCTGACAGGGCCCTTTGGGAACAGGTTGGCAGACAGGTATGGTGCCGACCTGCTGAGCTGAGGAATGGAAGGCAACATGATGAATAATAGATATTTGCTTCAGACGGTCTGTGACACATGAACACAACGTTGTCTGCACATGTTGCTAGCAGCAGGCAGGAGGTGTGTGTGTGTGTGTGTGTGTGTGTGTGTGTGTGTGTGTGTGTGTGTGTGTGTGTGGAGATAGTAAAGAACTAATGATGGAAAGTGATGACTCAGTGTGACTGCTACACCAGAAATCAAAGAGTGTATGCAGCAATATAAAATGTCTTTCCCCATTTTCCTGACATTGTCATACAGGCTGACATGTTGGTTTTGTATGTGCTGTCATTGTGGATGGTGTTAGGTCATTACTTTGCTATGACCTCTCACTGTGATATCTGATGTTGTTGACATGCTTGATCCTTACAAATCCCTTGCTCCTGCTCAGAAAAGAACAAGAGTAAGGCTGAACTGAGTCTACACTTTTGATGTGTCTGTGTCCTCCATTGGACGTGTTTTAATGTCTCTATGTCTTCTTTTGGTGTGTGGTGTTCTATGTTCTTTTGTATGTTGAGTTACTTGTCAACTCAGCAGACCTACGAATATGTGAAAGAGAATCGTGTCCCTTCAGCTATGGACTCCCTCAGTCTGTGTACAAGGTACAGGTTACAGGGAAGGATGGAAAGATAGAGACAGGCAAGGCTAGAGACAGAGCTGAGGAGGTAGAGTAGAGATATATATATATATATATATATATATATATATATATATATATATATATATATATATATATATATATATATATATATAGGTGTCACAAGTTTTAAAGTGTTTTCACTGAATTGCCCACTTGAGTTGTAATTTCTTAGCCTGGTTAAAAGCCTGCCTACGCACTTCCCCTCATTTGTTATCTCCCTACAGTGGTAGTCTGGTAATCACGACCAGACGTTAGCGATTTGGTAAATGCAGATCCAATCATTTTAAACTTTAACAGAGTCTACACTTCCAGGAAGAAAATGTTACTCTACAGGACAGCCAGACCCTCTGTATAAAATGCAGTGTAGTATGAGGGGTTGGTTTTATGACCAGGCTAGTAATTTGTCTCCATATTCTATGTATTTCCCACAGTTCTGTAGAGCATATTGGGTGTGACTGTGGCCACATGGGTGTGGACATTTGCCTGTAAAACTGGAGATGTTGCCCCCCTCTGGCCCTTTTATATCTCTCTTAGCAAATGCAGTAAGACTTTTGGAATGAAGCATTTTATTTTACAGAGCACAGAGGATGAGGGAAAAGTATTTCTGTTACCAATAGTCTAAGCAAATTAGCGTGAAAAGAGGTCAAAGGGGAAAGCAAATAGAAAGCCTTTGTGTTATTATTGACACTCATTTTCTGTAGATGACGAATTTCAGGTGCCTACAAGAGCACAATGATTATAGGGCCAAAAGTTTGTGGTTCAAAGGTTCATATAGTCCTGGTGATATGTAAATAAACTCAACTCAAACGCATACCAAAGGTTTGAATAGAGAGGAAGGAAGAGCAGGACAGAGAAAGAGAGTAGAGCATGGCTGAGTAGAAGACGATGAGAGCCTCTTTTACATAGTGCCAGAGAGCGATGGCTCGGCGCGTTTGTAAACAGGAGTCCCTAATAATGTTAATTAGGCATCTCGTTCAGCGTGGCAGCAGCACGCAAGCATTCAAAAACAAACAGAATTAGAAGTCCATGACACGGGTGCAGTACAGGGCTCCATCGGATGTGGCTTCCCAGCGGGAGCACAGCTGATTAACTTCCGGAAAGGACCTCCACTCGCTAAACCAGTCAATCAGCTATTTGTGAACGCGCCACCACTGCCGTGGTCCTGAGACTCTGAGCAGCCAGGCGTGTACACATCACATTCCTCTCAGCATGTAGCTCTCATAAAGACTCATTAGAGATACCATTTAACATTTATCAGTAGTTACCTGTACATTCCCGGCTTCCTCATAAAAATGGACATTTCAACAGATGAAGTTGGAGATAATAACATGCTCTTAACCAGTGACATTTAGCCCAAAAAGTTGAGAGTCTGGCTAGACACTGAAGTATGTTATTAAAAATCTTGAAGAGTTCAGATGGCAAAGCAATTTTTCAATTTGCTTTGACCTTACAACATCCTATATTAAACTCTCGGAAGGACACAAGGTACCATTTAAATAGATGCAGCATTAAGGTCCAGTGTGACAAGCAGATCTCTAAGCCAGAGAGATGGACAGTCAGGAGGATACACACATGAAAACAGCGATGGTAAAATAAAGTGGAAATATATATATATATATTGTTTTCTTTTTCATAATCAAATCAATTTAATTAATGTATACATGTGCTTTTGCAATTAGTTTATCATGACCTGAGAAATGCATTATGCATTGCAGTGCTTTGTGAATGTAATACTGTGTTCCAGTATTACTTCTTAGTGAAGATTATGAACATGACATGTCGCCATAGTAACCACTTGTCCATACAATACATCTAATAAAAAAGAAGCCGAACAGAGTGTTGGCGTTCAGGAAGACTTGTTTAGTGCCCAACAACTTTCTCAAAGGCTTCAAGACTTAAGTGTCAAGACAAACGTTTCAGGACAGCCAGACAGTTAATGTAGGAAGGTTAAAGACCAAGGGTCAGACAAACAGTAAAAACAGCATTTATGTTTGCCCATTAGTAACTATAATAATAGAGATAATAAGACATAAAAGGTAAAATGAGGGAGAAAAACAATCTGGAAATTTAACTTGAATAGACCTACTCCAGCCTTCATTTGTTATGCTGGCTGGATGCTGGATGTACTGTACACACTGCTGTACATTTCCTTGACCATTTTTTAAAATGTCTATCTTGAGCTATCTGCTTGGGGCCCACTGGAAAATTTGAAAAAGAAGGAAAAAAATATATAGGAAAGGATATGACACATACAATGGCCTGATGATGACATGGTTTTGTTACTGTAAGCTTTAGGCAGCTGGCTTTTGTCAAAAGCAAAGTTTTCAGGAAACAACTCGGAGCTGTGATTCTCTCCCCCAACCATGAGAGGAGAACACAGATCCAGTTTCGCTTGCTCTGAGGTATAACTTTGTTCTAGACGAGCAAATTATCTCTCTCTCTCTCTCTCTCTCTCTCTCTCTCTCTCTCTCTCTCTCTCTCTCTCTCTCTCTCTCTCTCTCTCTTAGTGTTTTGCAAACCTCTATACAAGAGGTGACATTTTTGACAATTCCAACATAATTATTCATTTATTTCTGCTTGGATGTTAGTGATGCAACTGAGAGAAATGCAGGGAAGCCAAAGAATCAAAGCACAGCACGCCGTCAGTCAAGAACAAGTGCTATAAAGGGAAATGTGTCAGCGTGGGGCTGGCTCTTCATCCTTATACCTCCAGACCAGATCAATCGCTCCCTGAGCCCCTATTACAAAGGGTGGCCATCGCTGATTATCCCTATTCAACAGAACCAGAAGATGTACTGTAGTTTAGGGCTTTTCCTGGAAAGCCTAACATACCATATACTGATTCACTCACAAACACACACACATACACACACACATTTACACACCAGTATCGAAGGCTGCCATGCAAGGCACCAATCAGTACACTGGGAGAAGGATGGGGTTCAGTGTCTTGCTCAAGGACACAGGAAAAGAACATCTAAGAACAATTCTGATTTAAATTAGGACTGCTAACTGCATTCCAGTTTGAGATGAGTTGACGACACCAGTTGATTGCCCTCTAATCCTGAGCATGGCAATAACACCCAGTAAAGCAGTGTGCACCTCACAGATCCATGTATCATCATCTCAGTTAGTCTGCGTGGGCTTCAGTCTGAGGCCGTCCTCATGCTGAGTGCTAACCAAGCCCTCGTCATAATTTTCGCCTCCAGACAGTCGACAGACTGCGTCTGTGCTGATTTAGAAACATTCATTACATCATAACACGCAGTAGGAGGCCATGAATTCATAATAGAGAGAGACAGAAAGATAGAAAGAGAAGAAGACTCATATTTGGGCATGTAACATATAAACACAATGAAAAAGGAAAAGGTGTGCTTTGCATTTTGTTTAGCAGAGTTTGTGTGTCAGGCAAATTGTAGTCAAGGTAGGCCTACAGACTGCAGATCAATGCTACACAAACGAAAGTGTATAGTTTATATATGAAATAACCGGCAAACACCATTATTAACAAAATAATATATTAACGTGTACATGTTTATTTTTACATGTTTATTTTTGTAGTTTTATTGCCAAATTGGGAACCATATCCCTCCAAAAAACAATCTGTCAATTATCAGCTCTGGTTATCGGCAGGCGGCTGCCTTTTAA
>CM059280.1:27296412-27298912 GCA_030347295.1 Setipinna tenuifilis
AGAAGAAGAAGAAGAAAAGTTGAAGAAAAAAAAGAAGAAACAGAAAAGCAAGAAGAGCTTTGGCCTTTGTGCCCGCAGAGCCCATCACTCCAGCAGTGTCTGACAGGAGCACAGCCTATGATCATGGCAAATCACACCTTAGCAATGACAGAGAGAGAGAGAGAGAGAGAGAGAGAGAGAGAGAGAGAGAGAGCGAGAGAGAGAGAGAGAGTGAGAGAGAGAAAGAAAGAAAGAAAGAGAGAGACAGAGAGACGGAGAGAGAATAAAGGGAGGGCTAAAGAAAGGAGATGAAGAAAGAGGCGAACAAGGCAGAATTCTTTCTGGTGAGTTTTCCAGCTTATGATCATGGCAAATCACACCTCAACAATGACACAGAGAGAGAAACACTGAGAGGAAGAGAGAGATGAAGAGAAAAAACAGGAAAGAATTCTTCCTGGTGAATTTTCTGTGTTGAACCTTTATCCTTTGTGAAGGATAAAAGTTGGGTTGGAAGGCAATCTAGCCCCTCACCCACCCTACCCAAACCCCTCTTGGCCCACCCCATCCCACCCCCCTCGCCCCTCCGTTTTGTCCTTTCCATCTGTCCCTCGCTTCAAAGAAACACCTGCACGAGCAGGTGTTACATAGAACAAAATATCACAAGAAAAAAAGTTCACATACATGCCTACATACACACACACACACACAGACAGAATGAAAGAAAAATCACATGAGGTCCTTCTCAGTGTATCATTGAAACCATTCCCAGCACATTGCATGTAATGAGAGAGGTCCTGCATGGACACAATGGTTCATGTCTAAAAGAGAAATCAGGCTCATTTCTTAGCCATCCAAACCATAAATATTCCCTTCTGTGAAGTCTCATGTGTTTTTTGCAAAAGCCAGAAGTGTGAGATCTGAGCCGCACATGCAGGACCCATCTGTACTAGCTGCCTGAGATGCAACGGGTCAGGGTTACCCTTGTCTCAACACATCATTGAACTACCACACAAACAATGAGAGGAGAAAAAAGAAATATAACTACAATAATCCACTGGCGACAGTAAGCTGCTTTCGCCGAAGCATGGCCAGACTTGAACGCAGTGCACTGGCAGAGGAGTGAGACGCATGCTGGTCTAGAGATTAAGGCTTTGTGCGGTTTAAGCTGGAAACAAATCCTATCTATCTGATCACAATCGAGGAAATGCCCTCACTCCACTCCACCCCACCCAGCCAGCCATCCCTAGCAGGGAGACCCACACTGGAAAGGCACAGCCTTTTTGCTTTGTTTGTGTACTCTGCCCTGCAATCTTCCCAATTTGTGGACAACAGATTATCAGGCTGTTTGCAGACAGATTTACACATGCATGATTGTTTGCAGGGCTGAATACAGCATGCTGACCTTTCTTGACATGATCATCCCTCACTCTGTAATGCCATGCGTGTTGTTCTGTTCAGTCCTGTGGAATGTGTGCTTGTTTTCAACAACAAGGGATCAATATGAGAATGTGTACATGAAAATATTGTATGTAATATGCAAAATTAGTGATCCAGCATTTGTCTGATGCCTGTTGAGTGAACTCAGGCTTAATACACTGAACATTCCTGACACATGTTGGACCACTTGTAGGCTTTGTTTACAATGAAAGATGAAATACACATCAAATGGTGTAACTATAGTGGATCTTTTTTTCACAGAGCAAGAGATATAATAGAAAAAAATACCTAAAAATAACATTTAATATTACAATGTTCTTGTTGCATGTACTTGTACCCTTAAGCATAATGTAATATATTGTGCAACGAAATGTCATACCATGTAGTTATATTGTACAAACGTAACCAAAATATGCATGCATACATGTTTCTAGTTCAAGTGAATGCTTGTTACAGTGTTCTGCCAAAGAGCCTTTCTTTCCAAAGTTCTTAAGTGCCAGAGCAGGCACCCTAAGCACCCCTGAGATCACTAGTAGTATATCTGGGAACACTGTGGAGGAGTACTCGAAGCGAGTGTTCTTAACTGGACCACAGTGAGCCTGCACCACGCAAAGAGAGGTCTTCATCAGGAGCAGAGTCCTGAAGGTTTTCATGTATCTCCTGCTCTTCATAGAACCTTGTTGTACTTTATGGAGGTCTCACCTTTCTCCGAGTGTAGATAGAGCTTTTATCGTTCCTCTGATATATATAAAGCTTTCACGTTTCTCCCACTGTTGAGGGAGTTCAGGGCCCTCCTCTGGCCCCTCTCCTGTGCTAACGCCCTTGCCCTCCCTCACTCAGACAGAGCTCCTGTCCCTCTCTAGATGGAGATAAGAGCTACCACCTTTCCCCTCCTGCTAGATAGAACGTATGATTTTCTCCCAGTGTAGATAAAACTCCTGCTTCAGTTTTGCTGTAGATGAATCTCTTGCCAATTGTCCTTCTATAGATGAATCTCTTGGCCTCTACCCAGCTGTAGATAGAGCTCTTGCCGTTCTCGTGCTGTAGAAAAAGCTATTGGCCTTCTCAAACTGTGGACATAGCT
>CM059280.1:27303912-27306412 GCA_030347295.1 Setipinna tenuifilis
CTTTCATCAGACGATTGGGTTTCTGGGTTATCTCAAAGTTACTCCTAAAGCAGACACAATGCATAGAAACAGTCATAACTCTCATAATGTGTATGTGTGTGTGTGTGTGTGTGTGTGTGTGTGTGTATGTCTGCACACCTTGGTTTACTGCATTTGATTTATGAGCAGAGCTTCTTTGCACAGCCATAGTATTTTTTTAGCCCCAACAGGACAGCATTTTCCCCTTTCCACATGCTCTCCATTTCAGCAGCGCTCCCACTGAAGAGGTATGTAGGTGAGACCCGTGGCTCTGGGTGAGCTGATAAGTAGGCTAAAGCCACAGGCCTCTGCCCTAGGCATAGGAGAGAGGGAGAGAGGGAGAGAGAGAGAGAGAGAGAGAGAGAGAGAGAGAGAGAGAGAGAGGCATAGGATAGGGGGAGATAAAGAGAGAGAAAAAACAGAGGGGGGGAAGAGAGGCAGAGAGGGGGAGAGAGAAAAAGACAGAGGAGGGGAAAAGTGAGGGTGAGATAGAAATGGGGGAGAAAGAAAGAACGAGAGAGGTGGGGGGGGAGAAAAAGGAGGGAAAACTAAAGGAATGAAAAAATAAAAAGGAAAGAAGAGAGAAAAAGGGGTTGAAAAGAGAGAGCGGAATGGAAGGGAAACAGAGGAAGAGAAAAAAAACGAAAGAAAACAAAGTGTGCCACGGGACATGAAATATTATCGTTGCTGTTGATTGAGCTTATTTAGGTCTCCTAGCATTTCGGCTTCGTCAGCTGTTCTACTTCGCTGCAATTTGATGACGGAGAATAAACTCCACCTGCTAAATAAAGCCCCCACCCACCCACACACACACACAAACACACACACTCGCACACACACACACACACACACACACACATACACACACACACACACGCACACGCATACGCACACAAACCCACACCCACCCCCTCCTCCTAGCCGGGCAGGCGAGCATACATCATCACTTCAGACAGCAGCTCAGCACAGCCTCTTCTAACCTCTCGGCCTTGGCCGTACCACCAATTTAGCATATTTTAAAGGTCAGCGGCGGACTGCTCTAAAAACAGGACATAAATAATGAAAGAAAGCTAAATTACACAGCCACCAAGTCAGAGTGACTTTGACCTGACCACCATTATCGCTGTTTGATGTAGAGAGATGGTAACAATGAAATTACACACACACACACACACACACACACAGATACACACACACACACACTTATGCATGCAGCACATTCACACACATACAAATGGACCACCCACACACATGCACACACACAAACAGACACACATATCCACGCATACACATATTTGTATGGAACTACGCATAGGCACATTCAAGCACGAGCTTTAAACACATACTCTGTCTGTCATACACATCTATACAAACACACACACACACACACACATACACTTTCACACCCACACACCCATGCACACAAATGTAAAAATGCTTTACAAATGTAAAACAATGACAAAAGTCTTTTGCTAAGCTGCTATTAGGCATTCATTGGAGCGAGTGGTCAGTGAAATAGCCATTATGATTGAGAGATACGGCTCAGGCAGGATTGTGAAGCCGTAATGAGGTCTACCTAATTGAGCCTCATGAGGGCCGCCGTGGTCCACGGGGTAATTACATCTCAAAACTATTACAAAAATGTCCTTTTCATTTCCCCTGGATAAATGGGCACTAATCACTAAATAACCGTCATTCCATTTAGGCAGCCATTTAAGAAGTTAGGCTAAAGTGATTACAACATTAGGCACGCACTGTGTGTGTGAGAGACATACTTTTCTCCTTCATTTGGCACACTTCTTTTCTTTTTCAGCAGGGTAAGCATCGTGTGGGACATTCTCATTTCTGATCTGTGGAAAGCACATAGGCAGTAGGCAGGCAACAGACTAAAACAACATGCTTAGCCAGAGAGAGAGGAAGAGAGAAAGAAAGAGAGAGACTGACAGCGAGAGAGAGAGAGCTAAAATAGGCTATCTCTGACAGCACGCTAAGGACCTCTCCTTATCTACTTCAGGCTGCACTGTCATCATATAGAGCTGTCTGTGTCTGTGTATGGGAGTGTGTTTGGGTGTGTGGCTCTTGCAGAGAGGCATCTGCATTTCAACTCATTTTAGTCTCTCTGTTCTCTTTATTTTGCGTTATTTCTCTTTTTCTCACCATCCATCTATTCCTCTCTATCTCTCTTCACGCCTCTCTGTCCCTTTCTCACCCCCCTTTCTCAATCCCCCCCCTTTCTCTTTCCATCCCTCTTTCTCTCTCTCTCCTCTTCCTCTCTATCTCTCTCCATCTCATGTCTGCTGTCTGACCTGGCTCCTATCACAGGTACTGATCTCCGATTGCCGCCTCTCCTCTGGCAGATCTGCAAGCCAAGTGAAAAACAGTAAGTCAGATGCTGTCAGAGGGTGTCTGCATCCTGTGTAAATAATGAATGGAGCACAACACAGAGGTGGCCACCATATCGCATTCATCACCGTAATGGAAA
>CM059280.1:27308912-27311412 GCA_030347295.1 Setipinna tenuifilis
GAGAGAGAGAGAGAAAGGAGGGTGGGGGGGGGTTCTCCTGCTTCACTGCACTGATCATGGCTAGGGTGGGCCTCATCTCATCTTATCTGTGCAGAGGGAGCAGGGAGAGAGAGAGACAGATAAGGAGAGAGTATGGAGTATGGCACATGGGTATGGAGAGAGAGAGGTGGGGGAGAGAAAGAGAGAGTGAGAGAGAGATTGTGATGCTGTGTGGGGCACATGGGTATGGAAAGAGAGAGAGAGATATATATTGAGAGAAAAAGAGAGAGATAGAGAGCTAGAGAGAGAGAGGTTGCGATGCTGTGCAGGGCACATGGGTATGGAGAGAGGGAGAGAGAGAGAGAGAGAGAGAGAGAGAGGAAGAGAGAGCAAAAGATAGAGAGAGAGAGATTATGATGCTGTGTGGGGCACATGGGTATGGAAAGAGAGAGAGAGGAGGAGAGAGAGAGAGATATATTGAGAGAAAGAGAGAGAGATAGAGAGATAGAGAGAGAGAGGTTGCGATGCTGTGCGGGGCACATGGGTATGGAGCGGCACAGTTTGCCATAGTGGGGTCAGAGCTCCGTGCCGCACCCAGCACAGCGTGTTAAACAGCACCGTTAAACTGCACTCAGGGACAGACTTTAACAACTGGAGCGCCCAGAAAAAAAGAGTGAGAAAAAGAGGTAGAGAGAGAGAGTGAGGAGAGTAAGGAGAGATAGAGAGATAGATAGAGAGAGAGAGAGAGAGAGAGAGAGAGAGAGAGAGAAAGAGAGAGAGAGACAGCAGAAGGGGGGGTAGAGAAATGAAAAGAAGGCAAGGCATCTCACCCCACCGGCACACAAGACTTTCACCCCCTCCATGTTAATCCACTGAAATCAGTTCTGTTGAGGGGATTAACGGCAGGAGCTGAGGTTGAGGTTGAGAGCTGAGGGGCAACACAGTATGTGTGTGTGTGTGTGTGTGTGTGTGTGTGTGTGTGTGTGTGTGTGTGTGTGTGCGTGTGTGCGCGTGTGTTTATGTGTGGGTATGTGTGTGCATTTGTGTGTGGATCTGTGTGTGTGTGTGCTATTATGGGTGTGGGGGTGTGTGTGTGAGTGTGTGTGTATATGTGCATGTGTGTCTGTGTGTCTGTGTGTGTATGTGTGTATGTGTGTGTGGGGGTGTGCGTGGATGGATGAGCTCATACAGGTGCATAGAGAGAGAGGCTGACTCACTGTCACATTAAAGACTTATGGCACCTGCCTGCTGTGACAGTAGGCCTTTTAGGTGTGTGTGTGTGTGTGTGTGTGTGTGTGTGTGTGTGCATATGTGTGTATAAGGTGGGGGAGGCTGGGGAGAATGATGACCTTAATGATGACAATGCTGGGCATGAAAATCAATCACTCGCACCGACATCATCACCCTCTTTGTACTTCATTCATGAGTATAAATTATGCTGAAAAATTATGACAACTTGGAGTGCATTGAATGATGATCAAATCATTTTTGGTGGTAATAAAAACATCAGAAACTCATGCATGATGCCACCCCTCCCCCAAACTGCTGAAACTGCTGGTTTAGGTCATGATATTTACCTCTGTAGTTCTCTATTACCTTTGTGTATATCTTAAGTAAAGGTAAGTGATGATGGAAAAGCCAGTAATAAAGCTTTTACTAGTATTTTATTTGTATAAAAGTATAAAATTTTCATTTTGCCCATTTTTGCAAACAGCTGTTTTTTTTACTGTAACACAATGTTCTAGTCTTCAGATGTTCATCAAATAACCAGATAGTTTGTTCTATATTCTAAGTTTTGATCCTCTCCAATGCACCTGTTCTTAGTACATATGCAAAAGTTCTTTTCTTTTTGTTCAAAATCCCCCTCGTCCAACCCCCGCCTGCCCATCCTTTACACCCACCCCCCCACCCCAGTATCAACGTACACCTGTGAGTAGGTGTTTTCCTGTCTGGAGTACATTGGCTCGGCTACCACCCTCAGTGTCCTAAGCACATGTCTTGGGATGCCCTACAAGCCGCAGCACAGTCATGATGTCGTGTGCGGTATGAGTCGGTGCGGTGCATCGTAACTGTGGCCATCCGGTATGTGTGCAGTGAGTAGCTTGGTACACCTATGCAATCAGCTGCATGACGTCAGCAAGGGCAGTAATATGTTTCAAAAATTCAAATTCTGTTTAATTGTGACTTTTGTCAGGCATAAGCCCTTGATCAAATGTATCTGATGAAAGGCTCACACCCAAAACAATTAAAAAGAATTTCTGAGCATATTACTGGTGTTACAGACTTTATCCTAGTCATTGTATAGTAGGTCTCTGAGTTGAGATACAGTTCTATAGTCCTGTTTCATTGTCCACCATCCAGAGTTGAAATACAAATGTGCGTGTTTTTGTTTTTAGTCTACATTGGTAAACATCCCTTCTGATGCCTCTTGGTGACACCATAAATTTGGGCCAATGCAGGGATGAAGGATGTTTGAACTTGTGTGTGCTGTCCTGCAGGTAGTCAAAAGGTAGTCAGTTAA
>CM059280.1:27323912-27328912 GCA_030347295.1 Setipinna tenuifilis
TCTCTCTCTCTCTCGCTGCTGCTGCTGCCGCTGTGAATTTCCGTGTTCCTGCGCTTAATTTCTAGCCGCGTGTCACACACATGGGGGGCCAATTAGCTGCTCCAGATGCTAACCCTGCCACTGTGCCGGCAGATTTCCATTAGGGGCCACAGCGTGTGTGTGTGTCAGTGTGTGTGTGTGTGTGTGTGTGTGTGTGTGTGTGTGTGTGTGTGTGTGTGTGTTTGCATGAGAGAAAAAGAGAGAGAGAGAAAGAGAGTAAGTCTGTGTGCAAGTACGTGCGCACATGTATGAGTATGTCCATGCATTTGTGCAATGTGTGAGGGTGTTTGTCTGCATGAGTTTTTTATCTATGCTAAAACATATGGTCCTAAATGTAAATTGTTATGTTACTCTGTGACTGCACATGGGCTCTTTGTGTGTGTGCGTGTGTGTGTGCGTGTGCGTGTGTGTGTGTGTGTGTGTGTTAGTGTTGGTTATTTTATCTTTAAGCTTTTAATAGTCTGAAGTCTGCTGAATTTAATGCATTTGCCAGAATGTGTTGATTTAAAAAAAAAAGACCACCCACAATCAAACAGGTCAAAACACTTTGTGCATGTTGCTGTTTTTAATGTGCTTTTCTGTAATGAAATGTAAATCCTTGCCTAGAGCACAGGTCACATCCAGGCATCCTTTGCCCCCTAATGCAACAGTGAACACACGTTGTGTGTGTTTAGTTTAAGTAGTCTACTGTGATGCAAAACCCCTGCCCGCCAGAGAAAAAAACATTATGGTCTGCCGCGGTGAACTAGAAATTGACAGACTGCTCGCGGACACCTGCCTTTCAAGGCAAGACGTTATAGCACACATCCGCATGGCACTGAAGATGCACATGTTAGGGATAATGGCCACCGAGAAAATAATGGTGAGGGGGGGGGGGCAAAGAACTCCACGATATGAAGCAGAGTGGAGTTCCCTCCACCGAGTCATTATTTCCACAGAACCAGTCACCTCGAAGGCCGTTATCCCACTTATCTCACGTTTGCAAGTAGACAAAACATTTTAATCCAAAAGTCATATTAAGATAAAATATGCATACACTTTCAAAACAACTGGTTGATTTGCTACTTTATGGCATCTGTTAGGAAAAAGTAGAGTGTGGAATACACAGTCATTCAACAGTTTGGCTACTAGCGTTGTTATGGTTACCATTCATAAACACATTATTATGGAATGATGATTTAAAAGCGGTTGTCTGTCACTATCAAGTATGTCGCGCAGTTCGCAAAAAATCGAATTCTTTTTTTTGTACCCAAACGATAGCATTTGATAACTTATATCACCTGTGAAAGTTTGAGTCTCATCAGATAAATATTTTGGGAGAACGAGGGCCTAGAAGGTTTGGGCAAAATCGGACTGTATTTTACGCTAATTTCACCATGCTTGACATTTTGACAAAAATATTAAAATAGAGCAAGAATCTTAAAACCAAAGAGTTCCACAACAAAACTAGACATATTTGTGAGTAATTTGAGGTGTCAAAAAAACATTAGTTCGTATGACAAAATACAAATATTTTAGGGATTTTTACTTTATTTTCATTTTACACTTAGAGTTTTCAGCGGTCAAATTCGAAGGCTTATAAACCCAAAAGTACACGGAAATTGTCAAATTTTAAACTTCACAGTCGAAGAGTAATACTTTTACTTGGTATTCGTGAAATAAAAATTTTGGGCACTGCAAAAACAAATCTCTGGGAAGACCCGATTCAAGTTGCGTTTTGGACGATTTCGGCACTCAAAAAGCTTCATGGGGTCACGACCCGATCGTACATGGATCTCAAATACTAACTTCCCAAAGACTTAGAAACCAGTTCAAATACTTAAAAACACTTTAAATAAGATACTGTTTCACTTACAAGCCTCATTGTATGGTACAGAGTTCAATTTTGAGCTTAGCATTTCCTGGGAACTGTACAAACAATAACAAAGTGTACATGCTTATACCTTCGACACATAAACATTGAAACACGATGGAAAACAGCTACATTTGAAACTAGATAGAGGTAGAAATCAATGGCAAACAATGTCTATGCCTTAAAGAGGACGATCAATGGGAAATCTAGCTGTATTGTAGGCCCATTTGTGAGTATTATTGTGCCAATCTCCTGTGTGATGATTTGAATTACAACTGAATGATGGAATCACGTGCCTTGGAGGAATGCGTGACCCTGTCCACAGGGTTACCACACTTTTGGAAAATTCCAGCTAGCACAAAGAAAAAGAAGCTAAAATCCAAATCGAAATCACAAAACAGTGACTTTCTTTGAATAAATATCGAACTCGAAATCATTGTGAAATGATTGTGAAATAATTGTAAACGACCTGTATCCATGCTGTTGAAATCTGATGAAAAATACTAAACTACCGTATGTAGATAGAGGTGGAAATAAATGTCAAAGAATGTCTCTATCTTAAAACAGGACGATCAACGGGGAATCTAGCTGTATTGTAGGCCCATTCCGCTGGTTGAATGCGTGAGGGAGATTGCTCATTTTGCAACAAATCCGCGATAGCGAATGTTTACTCTGCTATATTTTCTTTTCACTTGAGAAAATCATCACGCAGGAGATCGGCACAATAATACTCACGAATGGGCCTACAATACAGCTAGATTTCCCATTGATCGTCCTCTTTAAGGTATAGACATTGTTTGGCATTGATTTCTACCTCTATCTAGTTTCAAATGTAGCTGTTTTCCATCGTGTTTCAATGTTTATGTGTCGAAGGTATAAGCATGTACACTTTGTTATTGTTTGTAGTGTTCCCAGGGAATGCTAAGCTCAAAACTGAACTCTGTACCATACAATGAGGCTTGTAAGTGAAACAGTAGCTTATTGAAAGTGTTTTTAAGTATTTGAACTGGTTTCTAAGTCTTTGGGAAGTTAGTATTTGAGATCCATGTACGATCGGGTCGTGATCCCACGAAGCTTTTAGAGTGCGGAAATTGTCCAAACGCAACTTGAATCGGGTCTTCCCAGAGATTTGTTTTTGCAGTGCCCAAAAATTGTATTTCACGAATACCAAGTAAAAGTATTACTGTTCGACTGCGAAGTTTAAAATTTGACAATTTCCGCGTACTTTTGGGTTTATAAGCCTTCGAATTTGACCGCTGAAAACTCTAACCGTAAAATGAAAAAAAGCAAAAATCCCTAAAATATTCGGATTTTGTCTGACGAACTAATAAAACCACTCAAATTACTCACAAATATCTCTAGTTTTGTTGTGGAACTCTTTGGTTTTAAGATTCTTGCTCTATTTTAATATTTTTGTCAAAATGTCAAGCATTGTGAAATTAGCGTAAAATACAGTCTGATTCTGCCCAAAACTTCTAGGCCCTCGTTCTCCCAAAATATTTATCTGATCAGACTCAAACTTTCACAGGTGATATAAGTCATCAAATGCATCGTTTTGGGTACAAAAAAAAGAATTTGATTTTTTGCGAACTGCGCGACATACTTGATAGTTACAGACAACCGCTCTTAAAACCTTAACATCTACTTCAAAGGTAGCCAGTTATAGAAAGTTAACGCCCAGCTTTTCAGCCAATCAGAAAAGAGAATCCCATTGTTAAGGATGATAAGGATAAATATCTGCATGCTAAAGCCAGATATTATGTCAAACATCCTCATTCATAGATTGACACACGCCTGCTAAACTGATACATTATGGTAAAGGTCTCCATTCAAGATACTGATAGGTCAAGGCAAACCTGTAGCAATTTGCTGCTAAGAGTGAGCAACACTGATTTCTGTTGATGCATTTTTTACAATTTTTAAGAGTTTTCATTAGTTATCTGTAATATTGGACCCCATTTCCATAACATACAACAAGGTAGGCCCATTTAGAGATCTTAGGGTGTGGTAATGACAGTGTTATTTTGATGTGCTAGACCTCAGACAGGCTTGTAAGATACTGTTACAGGTAACAGCAACTGATTTCTGTTGAACCTCTCTCTTGTCTTTTGTCTCAGGAGAGGTTCCAGAAATCAACCCAATAGTGCAATTGAACGTCAATATGCTCCAGGCGAAAGCAGAGACAAAAAATACAATAATCCACTTACTTTCTTATCCACAGTGAGTGTGACCCTGCACAGTGCTGTACAAAAAAACATGCAATACAATATCTTCAATTTTCAAATTGTGTTTAGGAATAAAACGGCCAAAAACACATTACACAAAGACCCAGCGCCAGAGACATTCGGTCTGTGTATGACGGAAAAAAAAATAATATACAAGTTTGCCTCTCCACGACCCCTCCCTACCCTCCCCTCCCAATGCATGGCAATCAATTTAACGCCAGGCCAAATTCAATTTGACAATAAGACAATCCGGGAGCCAAACTCGACTCATTGAAGCCGACACTTATTTGATCAGCCGGGGCTTGTGGGAGGACCATCGGAGGATGGTCCAGGAAGAGAATACGCCACGGTGCAAACGCTCACGTTAACAAACTGCTCTCTCGCTCACTCGCGCGCGTGTCAGAGATGGATTGGGGTGTCAATATTATGGATACTCCTCTGTTTATCCGTCTCTCCCCCACTCCACCACACACACACACACACACAAACACACACACACACACACACGTGCACACACACACACACACACACACACACACAAACATAAACACATGAACACACATATACACACACCAGACACAAGCATAAACACAAACACGCAGACACACACATAAACACACATACACACACACACTGCCGCTGGGGGCTGTCATATTAAGCAAGGCTCTTCTGGAGAGTGGCAGTGGTTCAGGCACAGCCTTAGCCAGCGCCATATGGGACTGTGCTCTGCCATGGTTATGGAGCTGAAATTTCAATTAGTCAAGAGAAACACTCTTGTCTGCCGTAGCAGCCATTGTATTAGATAACCAGTATGTTTTCTGCAATACAATAGACAATGTCAAACGATGTTGTTATACAAAGTCAGAGAGGGTCTGCACACCTTG
>CM059280.1:27338912-27346412 GCA_030347295.1 Setipinna tenuifilis
AGTTGGAGCGAGGAAAAACAAAAAAAGCCAAAATGTAAAAACAAAAAGTGTACAGGAAGACTTTTAGGCCAGGATTCGCAAGCAGAAGCTTCTTCCGGTCTGTGACCTGACTACATGTGCAAGTACCTATAGCTGTTGTTGACTGTGGCCTGAAGGAATCTGAATTATAATAACAATAATATTGTACATACAATTTTTATTGTTAACACATTTCTTTGTTATGATTTTGTATTTATACGCTATTTTGTGTTCTTAGAACTTTCTGATAGAATCAGAGCTTCGTAATAGAGCTTTGTGTCTGCGTTTTAAGGGATGAGGTGTGAAGAGATGTTATCTGTATAGTGTATTGGTTTCCCCCATCTATTTGGTGTGTCTGAGGGGAGTCTCCCAGTCTTTTAATTACAGTAACATACAGACATTGTTTGGCACACTTTGATCTTATTAGGAATAAGCTTCCATTGTAACAAAACCCCCTTTACCATACAACTGGCTATTGCATATTCATTTAGGGCTGGTAACACTAGGTACACTGGTTGATCTCTGATAAGGTGAGGTCCTAGGTCTCTGTCTTCTCGTAGAAGCGCTGTTTAAACTTTGTTCGAACTATGTTCTCTCTCCTTTGATGTGCATCATTGTGAACAAAAGCTTGTTCCTGATTTTCCAACCACCATCCTGACTGAGTCTCTTAAATTTACCTGTGGTACGAAAATGTCCATCAGTCCCGTGTGGGCATCATGTGTGCAAAGACACTCAATAGAAGCTTTGTCTGGTCCATGTGGAAGGCAATGGAAGGCAATACTGAGGTTCAAAGTTGCATAATGCATCTTTTTATGTTGTTTTTAGATATAATATTTTAGGTACAGCCTTCACCATTTTGCCATTTCTCCATGTCTTATTTAGATTATGAGAGCAATTTTCTCTAGTTTCTCCCTATCAGACTACAAACTCCAGTGTAAAAAAATGCTGTAAAACATGTCAGGAACATAGAGAGGCATGGTGTAGCACAATCAAAGCCTTGTGCCATCATTGTAACACAATCCGCACATCAGATTGCTTGAAGCTTTTCATTTTCAAAATGCATCCACGTTTTCAGACATGCCTAATGCGTGTGTTTCTGCCTGCGGTTTCAATAGTCACTGCATTACTGATTGATATGGGCCTGAAAGCAAACTTCAACCATGATTCCTGTTTATCCACCGCTGTGCCTATCCAGCCTTTCATCTCTCTGTGTATCCATCGATCTCATTTGGCAATGAGCATTCTAAAGTCAGCCATGGTGTAACAAAAATAAGAGAGGACAGATTGAAACATTGTAGCAAAACAGAAAAGCCGACAGACAGACAGACAGACAGACAGACAGACAGACAGACAGACAGACAGACAGACAGACAGATAGACAGATAGACAGATAGATAGATAGACAGATAGATAGATAGATAGATAGATAGATAGATAGATAGATAGATAGATAGATAGAGGGTGTGAGTGGCAGGTGAGGTGATAATCAGATGCTGCAGGCATGTTGCTCCCTCAGTGACAAGAGGCCCACACCTCCAGGCTGGTGTCAGTTTTTGCCAGCTGTATGTTTCACGTGTGACAACACAACACACACACACGCACACACACACACACATACACAGACAGACACACACACATACACCCACACGCATGCACACACACACATACACACACCCACAGACACACACACACACACACACCGCCTCTATTTCTGTCCCTGACTGACAGTCACACCGCCACACACTGCAGCAGCAAGCCAGTGATGGCGGGCGCTACATATCATAATTTGTCAAAGCTCATAGTCATCTGTTAGTCAGTGAAACTAGAACATACATGCGTATGTGTATATAAGCACCCATCATTTGCAAAAAAAAATGCATACATGCACACACACACACACACACACACACATACATACATACACACACACACACACACACACACAAACACACACACACACAAACACACCCACAAACACACGCACACACATGCCCTATCTCTAGTGTAAGCTGGTAATCATTCTCTGCTTAAGCTGACTGTAATTCCTATTAATATTCAAGAGGCACGGTGCCTTGGCATGATGGCTGGCACGTACCACGGGCCCCAGGAGAGTGTCCTCCTCAAAGGCCCTCTTCCCCATTAATTAACGCTCTGATTGGCTGAGCTGTATGTCTGCATTGTTTATTTCTTGATGATTGTTTTTCTTTTATTCTTTTTATAAAAAAAACTCTACACAAAACACAAAAGGGCTTGCTGAATAGAGGATTCCACTTCCAGGAGCGTGTTTTGGTGTTGCATGAAACAGGCTTTTCTCTTTTCCTTCCTCTCTGTCTTACTCAAAGAAGTCGGCGATTACAACAGGAGACATTTGTACTGGTGTTAAAAAAGATATTTTTTTGTGTGTGTTGAATAATAAACCATTCACTAGTCTGCAGAAGGAAAACCAGGCTTTTCAGAGTACAAATAAAGGTTTGTGGTATACCAGTGCTATCTGATCGAATCTTTTTCCACCCGCAAAAAGAGACAAAAAAAACAGGAGCGTTGTGGTGTGCACAGGGCCTGAGTCTGAGGATCAGCCGCGTCAAAGCCTACACGCAGCAGCACTGCTAAGGTCATCCCCCTCTGAGGGCTTCTTTTAGCGCGCTCGCTAATATAGCTTTGGACCACCACCATTTTGTGCTTTCATTTTTGGGCTGGTGGTAGGTGAACAGGAGCTGAGGAGAGGAGGAGGGGCGAGGAGGAGGTCGGGAGAGAGGAGAGGAGAGAGAGGAGTCTAATTGCCCCATTCCCAAATCCACTTAAAGCCTCAGCTCTCCTCTGCGGTTTGGGGTGGGTGTATCGCTGCTGAGGAGATAGTGGGGTGGTGTTGTAAGCAGCCTTGCCTGGGTAAATAATAGGCTCCCTTGCCACTTTTGGATAATGCAAAGACAACCTCATCTTTCTCCTCTCCGTACTCCGCATCCTGTGTTGCGCACGTGTGTGCAAGCGCTTGCTGCAAGAGGAGACAGTGGCTTAAGAGATTAGGTAAAGGAGGAGACGCAAGGCGGGAAACAAAAGATCTGACTGGGTAGGGTATCCGTCCACAGAGATGGAGGCCTTTCTCAAAGACAAAAAGACAGTTCTGGAAAAACTCACAGGCACTCAAACGCAGACTCATACACACACACTGAAACACACATTCAAACACCTGCAATCCCTCGTTCTCTTTCTCTTTCTCTGTCTTTCTCTGTCTGTTTCTCACTCTATCTCTCTCTCACACACACACACAGACACACCCACACACAGACACACACACACACACACAAACACACACACACACACAGAGAAACAATAAACAAGGTGTGGCATCGACATGCAAAATATTGCAACATACACAACATTGTGCAACATTTGTGCAATACAGAGCCTTCTTTACAATGTTATTCGGTATTATGCTTTATTTTACCGGTCCCTGGAGTGTATCTACACCATGAACCTCAAATTTGTCCTGTCATTCTCAATCTGCTTTCAAAACCAAGTGCGAAAAATAGAAAAAAATTGTACACCATCACACTAATGTCATGCTGGCTAATCAGTATCATGAAAGCATTTACAACATCACAACAAGTGTCTCATAAACAATTCGTAGGTGATCAACTAGTAAATGGTTTGGTAATACACATTATTCTAAAGTGTTAGGTCAGATTTTTTTGTGGGTAAAAAAAACACAAAATATGTTTGTTTACAATCTAGAAACATAACAGAAATGCAAATAAATAAAGTGACAATATAGAGAAATGACAATATGAGAAATGCTGTTTATGTGTCAGTAAATATGGTGGTACAATCCAATTGGAGAGAACAAATAACAGACTATATAATATTTTGCATTAGTATAAAGTGGTGTCAGAATCGGAATACTGTCAGGGTCAGTATGGGTGCTCAGTGTACATCAGGTATTTACCATAAGGTCTTAAGTGAAAAGTTCACCTTTGGAATGATGAAGCAAGTGTTCTGTAATTTGTTATCAAAACCTATCCAGAATGTCCTGTGGTGGCATGTTTGTTGCTCAAAGGCTGTGTGTTTTGCAGCGGTGGCTGAGTAGATATCAGGCTGGCTGGAGTCTTACTGTAAGGTACAATGGCTGTGACAGTACACCCTACACACAGTAACTCTTGTTTCACCCTTTTCTTGACAAGCACTACACCTGGAGTTTTGATTTTGTTCTGTGACTGTGCATGTGTTAAAACAAACAATAAATACAGATAATTAGACTCACAAAAGTTATGTTTGTGAAAACACACCCCATGCAGGACGTCAGTGTGTGTGTGTGTGTGTGTGTGTGTGTGTGTGTGTTTGTGTGTGTGTGTGTGTGTATGTGTGTGTGTGTGTGTGTGTCTGAAATAGGTATACCTTGGAGCCACATTGAGTACTACTATATTTTTTCTAACATTTTTAAATATTACCTGGAATAAACAGATCAAACTGGGGAAAAGAACTTACTGCAAGAAATATAAGAAATAGTTGGGGAATGTGGTGGCTGAACTAAATTTGTTTCCTATACCAGGCTTTAGATCTGTCTGTTTTCCGTTTCTCACCTCTTTGTAAAACCTTTTTTTTTACTTTGTCCTTCAAAGCAAGCACACAATATAGAAGTCTTCATATGTTATGAATGTAAATCATATACTTATTTATTTGTATTATGTAAGTACATCCTGCAGACTTCCACTGACAACTTTCTCACTCATATTTGCAAGGGCCTCTCTCACATAACATGAGGAATGAAACCTCAAGCATTTGCCTGATGTTGAGCATATATGGCGATAGATAGAAAACACCACACATCATTAGAGAACATATATCTAAGGATTTGATTTCCACTGAAATACGTACATGATGGGCCTTTGCATTGGAGTCCTGCGGTGCAATGCAAGCTAATGCAAGGGGTTAGCAATAGACAGGAGCACGTAGATTGGCACCTGGGCAAGATGCAATTGAAATGAGTGAAGGGCTTTGATGTTGCCGTTTGATACTTCAAGGGATCTGGCAGGAGATGTGAAGAGGTGAAAAAAGGAGCCACGCCATCACAGAGGCTCAGATAAGTTTGAGCTACTTTCGTCTGTGGCAACCAAGAGCATCGTATCTTTAAGAAGTTACCTCTGCTGATGTTGCAGTACTGCATGCTGTTATATAATGAGAGAATAAATATTTAATGTCACTGTGTGTGTATGGCCATGAAGATATGTTGCACAAGGCTCTTTCATGGTATATTGCAATGTATTATTAGACATTGTCACTGTGCCTCTGTGTTTCTTCAGTAAGAAACTATGACAACTATACTATACCCTATATAAGTGTTATAGACAGACCTTCAGCCTCCAGAGCATACTGAGGATTTATAGAGCACATCTGTGCTATCTTTGAACATTGCATTGTATGATTTGCACTGTTATATTAATTCATTATATAATATAACAAATTATATGCTTTTATCTTTTTTTCTCATTGGAACTATACCTATGTGTTTTGAATGTTTACTTTGGCCAATAGTTATGTAAAGCCACTGTGCTGTGAAGGCAAAGTAAAGTTTAAGATGAGAAAAGTTTCTATGAGTTCTTTTCCTGATTCTCATCCCAGTGTCCAGTGTGCCTTTTTGATGATTAATTCTGTCAGTGGTTCTACACTGGTCACTTCAAAGCAAATTCTCATCCCAGTGTCCAGTGTACCTTTTTGATGATTAATTCTGTCAGTGGTTCTACACTGGTCACTTCTCACTCTTAACTTTAGCCCAAACCCCACAGGTGAGATGCAAAGAGGAAGTTAACTGAGTGCTTAGTACACTGGCTGAAACATTGGCTATGTTTACATGGACACTTTCAATCCAATTAAAAACAAAATAACTACTCAATCAGAATAGAAATGCACATATAAAATGTTAAAACTTTAATCCGATTGGAAGGGGTAGTCCATTACAGTCATCATGTATACACTTATTTCAATTGTTTCTGGCAGGGTTTTATGATGTGTTCCATCCATCCCTAACCTGCTACCTGTGTGCTTCAACAAACACCATCAGTGTGGACCAAGTGTCTGCATTTGTTTGTTCTTGTTGGATGGCAGCTAGCTGAAAAAAAAACTTTTGTCAGTTAGTCTACTGTTCAGGCAGTGTGGAACCATAGACTGAACTGGCATTTGGTTTACCAAACATTCTAAAGACTGCCACCTGCTAGTTGCCAACAACTGCCAACTTTAGAATGTATTTGTTGGTGTTTATTGGTGCAGTGTGGAGACAGCTTTAGAATGCTCTTCACAGTCCCCGCAGTCCAGCATAGTAACTGAGCCAAAAATGAGACATCCTCATTATTCTGATAAGCCATGACATCAGGGTGCCAAATAATACTCATTTCAAAATTATATCCTTTTGGTTACAGGAAGTACCAGCCAGTTGATGCTGTTTAATAATTTGCTGTCATGTACCTGAAATTGAACCTGATATCCAGACATTATTGGCATTGCTAATATTAGCAGCTCCGGTAACAGCCCATACCGAGTTTTATTATTATTTTTATTTATTTATTTATTTATTTATTTATTTATTTTTAAGACAGGCACACTTTTTAGTGTTAAGGCAGCATATTTTTGTTTCTCTCAGTCTGTTATTTTTTCTGGAAACCCTCATTTTTGCTTAGCAGACTACTTTATGTTAAATCCTTAGCTTTTATAACTTTACAACCCTCTTTGTCAATGCTCCTTTTGACTGCATCTCTGTAAGAGCTGGCGTTCGGCAGGTCTGTATGAAGATGGAGACAGACAGATTAACGTTGACAAGTTACCTCTTTAGCTATTCAGAATTCTGGCATTTAACCTCCAAAGAGACCAACAGAAGTCTCCCTTTTTTATTACTTTCCTTTTTGTGACTCTTAGAGGGGGATTTCTTAAGGAACATTTCTGCACTGTCACTATTCATAAACATGGCGAGGTGCTTTCATGGCTCTGAAAAGAATTTGTGCTTTTTGTAAACTCACTTTGAAGGCTAAAGCCAAACTCCTCACCCACGGTGAAATGGCTCTGCGTTGAAAGGGCCCCAGAGCGTGCCACAGATGTGCCTGATGAGAAAACCAAGGTCAGCACCCCCACCATCTTTTTCTCCAACAAGCATGTCTGCTCCTTTCTTTTTCTCTCACAATACCATGCAAGCCATGTTTTCTGGTTCTCAGAATCTCTTTTTTTCCCCTCATCTCTCTTTCTCTGTGTGTGTGTGTCTCTATCACTTACTCTCACCACTCTCTCTCTTTCTCCCTCGCCACCTCACCACCTCTCCGTCTCCCTCGTCTCCTGAGTTGCTTTTCGCCTTTTGAAATCCTCGTTCCTCCGGCTCATCCTTGGCAGCGCAAGAGGCGCCAGGACAACCGTCACCTAGGAGACCGGCTAAAGGGTGTACGGAGAACAAAGGACATCCGAAGTGAGCCGATGAAGCCCCCCCCCCTCCACATACATACACAC
>CM059280.1:27348912-27353912 GCA_030347295.1 Setipinna tenuifilis
TCTGATTGGGTGTCAGTCTCACACATTCGACTGGCTGTCATTTACTTGTCTTTCCTTCTTCGCTGTCTTTCTTTTTTGCAGTCTTCCTTTCTTTCACCAGTCAAAAACCCTGTGACTCAAACACGATTCTTCCTTTCATTTTTTTTCTTTCCTCTTTTTTTTAATCTTGCTGCGATTTGCGGTTGCGGTGGCTGCTCAGGGATGGGTTTCAGCAGAATCCCCACAGGGTGAAATTAAGTGCTGTGAAAACCTCCAGATTGGGAAGAAAGAAAAGCAAGCGCAGTGGTCTCTGTCTCTCTTTTCCTCTCTTCCCTTGTCCTCCCTCTTTTTCATCCTCTCCTCTTTCCTTTCTTACTCCACTGATCTGTGTTCCCCCTTTCTTTTTCTTTCTTTAATTCTTTCTCTCCTTCTTTCTTGCTTTCATTCTTTCTCTCTTTCATCCCCTGTTCTTCCCCTCTCCCTCTCTCCCTCTCTCCTTCTCTTGCTCACTCGATGCTCTATTCAGAAGGAGATGTGCTACCTTTATGCGCTTTCTTAGTGCTTAACTTTGGCAACAAGACTTAACTCTGTCTATTTTCTCTCTTTTTTATCCCTTCCTCTTTTTTGCTTGCCCCCCTCTCTCTGTCTCTCGGCTTCACTCTCCTCTCCTTGCTTAGAGCTGCGTGTGGCCTGGCAGTCTGCTGCGCTCGAGCAGAGGGTTAAGCGCTGTTTAGCACAGACACTGAAACACCCGGTCACGGGCGAACCCAGAATCAAAGCATCAAAGAGGCAAAAAACAGCCTCCCCAAAATCCGGGCTATGTCATTTACACAGAGCTCACGAACGGTGCTGGGAAAAATGGCTTGCCTGTGGCAAACACCGCTCTGTTCTTTCCTGTCCTGCTTTGTTTTCTTTTGACAAATGTGCTGTGTCGCACCGTGGAGTCGCACAGAGGAACAACAGCACAGTCGTAGAGTACAGTACTGTCACATGCTGGATGGATGCACAGTAACTCTCCTTTCCACAGGCTGCTGCTTATACATTCCCCCACGCCATCCTACATCATGTCTTAAGGCTGAGATAACGCACTGAGGCAGTCATTAACTACATTTGTCCTAAGGCCAACATTTTTCAACTCATATACTGTGGAGGGAGGAACTTTCAAATAAATATAATATTCTCCCTTCCATTCCTGTTGGCCTAGGAGAAGCCTTGACAGCAACTGTGTATGCTGTTTATGGTAATGGAAGCATAAGAAATTGATTTTTTTCTTAAGAAATTAAAAACAGCAATGTGTAAGACTTTGTAGTGTTGTGGTTACTGGCCAATTAGAGGCAGATTTAGAGTTGTTTATTTTACTTTATCCTACCTGAAACTTTTCTGCATTTTTAAGTATTACAGTTTTTACCAATCATTTTCACGCGTGTCTCAATATCATGTCTACATTTTTAAAACTCTTAACACATTTGCACCAACCAAAGTCTATGGGAGAAACTACGTTCTCTTTCACATTGCTTTGACACAATTGCGTTCAGTCACCACTTCAACCAAAATTCATTAGCACTTCTGTCAGTTAATGTTTACCACCAACAAAATTATGTACAACTGCAGCTAAATTTGCAGACATGTGGATACTCTTATCAAAACAGTTAACTCTAGGATCAAAACCTAAAAGCAATACAATACAATGTAACAAAGCACAACATTTTGCATTTTGTCACACAAAAAAGAAATAATGTGCTTGAGGCATCTTTTAGCCAAGTAATTATTGATATTTAGCACTTTTACACTTATGTGTGTATTTCTTCATAATTTTTTAAAATTTGTATAGCTTGTTACGTAACAGGTAAGCAAAGAGGTTACATTTGCATGTTTATGGGCTTTATCATGGTTTATCCAAAATGCAGCAGCACCATGGATCAGCATTACAGTAGGTAGGGCCAAAAATGTGGATGACTATATTTACATAGCCTGGCTGTCGCACCAAGCTTGTAGACAGAGCTTGGTCTGGCAAGTCTCCCTCAATGTAGCATCACAGGCAGTATGGGTGGGCCCAGGCTAATATTTACATACATTTACATGTACAACACATATTACATGTACATTCTTTTGCAGTGAAACATACTCTAATTGATACAGGTAATGGGCGTTCACCTTTCCTGGAGTGGAACACAATGTGGTTATATGTAAGCACAGGGTGAAGGCATCACATGTTTTGAAAAAGTGGACATTGCCCTGCAAAACGTGTGAAAATTATTGGCAAAAACTGATTGGCAAAAACATGTACTGCAGGTGTAATCAGTGGTTAAATTGGCTTTTGTAAGGAGTTGGAGCCCTTCTTTACTCACTGGTCAATATGTCACCATTGTATTACTCTAAATACTGTAGCAGAGAGAGGCTGGCTGTATTGCCGAGGTGAGAAGGCGAAGCTGAGCTCCGGAGGGCTCCGGCCCAATTTAAACTTTGGGTGTAACATACTTCATGCTATGTGACTGTAAAAATGGCCCCTTGGTAGCAAAGTGTTTTGAATTGAATTGAAGAGCACAACTACCAAACCTTCATCACATTTCCCAACTTATCAAGGGGAAAATTAGAGAACAACGGCTCTAGCCAAGGACGCTTTGGATTTTATCAGGGTAAAAGTTGACCCTCTGAGTGTTCAGTCAGCTCTGATCCGTCAGCTGCGGTTCTCAGAAGCTGGTGAACTTCAGGCCTTGTAACAGCCACAACTCGGCGTAATGATGACATATTCCATAGGGTTGCCATGGCAGTGAATCTGTCCATGTCTTTATAACTCTTAAATGCAGCATGAAGAAGAGCAGTGGATCATCCTCCTCATTACTCCATAGATTCTATGCTCTGTAAATGAGAAAGAGCATGAAAACAAACCAACCTGAACAGATAAAATCTATCTTACACACACCCACACCCACACACACACAAACACACATACATACACACACACACACACACACACACACACACACACACACACACACACACACACACACCTTGCCCACAGCATATGGTCCAGGGAAGTCCAGGAGCCCTGAGATAAGTGGTGAGTCTGGACTGCCCAGCTGACTCTCTGCCGTGATAAACCTCTCCGTCTACTCGTCTGATAAACCTCTCCGTCTGATAAATCTCTCTCCCACTCGTCTGAGAGTGCTGGCAGCAGCACTCATAATTTGCACATCACCAAAGAGAGAGAGTGTGTGTGTAATCTGCACATCTCATGTCCACAAACCGCCTTTATCCTCACAGACAGGTGGAAGAAGAGATCCAAACACAAAGCCAACGGGTGCACAGACTCTTTGTTTGTGTGTGTGTGCATGTGTGTGTGTGTGTGTGTGTGTAGTGACAGTACCATGTCCTACAATTCAGTTGGAATCTGGCCCGACATAAGCTTGCCCATCTCAGGCCTCTGAGTGATAAGCGTGACTGGGGAGAGGACAGCACAGCATCATGTTGGCTACATCACTACCTTCTGTCCATACAAAGCAGTGCGATAAACAGAGGAGTGGTCATTTTTGGTCATGAAAGGGTTAAATCAACTATATACTGTAGAGGGTTAAATCAACTATATACTGTAGAAGGTTTAAATCAACTATATACTGTGGAGGGGTTAAATCAATTATATACTGTGGAGGGGTTAAATCAACTATATACTGTAGAGGGTTAAATCAACTATATACTGTAGAAGGTTTAAATCAACTATATACTGTGGAGGGGTTAAATCAATTATATACTGGAGAGGGGTTGTTAGGTCATTCAGCACTAGCAATTTTCAGCAGTCTAACAAAATGGCTGCATTCACAGAATGAAATTGAAATTTAGAAGCTTATCTATCTATCTATCTATCTATCTATCTATCTATCTATCTATCTATCTATCTATCTATCTATCTATCTATCTATCTATCTATCTGTCTGTCTGTCTGTCTGTCTGTCTGTCTATCTATCTATCTATCTATCTATCTATCTATCTATCTATCTATCTATCTACTGTATCTGTCTGTCTGTCTGTCTGTCTGTCTGTCTGTTTGATGGCTTGTGTGTGTGTTTGCTTGCTTGCTTGTTACAGTTTTTCTCAGTCGCTTTGGTACTTTTCTCACAACACTATTAACATTTGCGCAGCATTTAGTGCATTTCTCAAAACAGTTAGTGCAAACTGCAAAACCTAGTGGATAACCTGCAAAAGCAAGTCACTTGCTCAAAATGGATAGTCAATTCCTCAAAAGCAAGTATTCATGTCAATGAAACTGCCAGTGTCATCAAAATGAGAAGTCTTGACATCATGTTTATGAACAAGATAGTCAAATGGCTTTGTCATGTTTTCATTATGACAATTACTATTCTTAGTGTTTTCCAATGCAGGAAAAAAAGGTTAGAACTCATTGACACTACCTGAAAATGCTCAAGACAGCACTATACACTACCTGTACAGCCATTTTACGTAAACCTACAGTTAACAGTACATGTTGCTGTAAGTAGGGCAGTGAGTACAAGACACTGAATACGTACATTTCCTATTTTTACTGTATATGCTCTTTGCAATTCTACAGCATTGTGCAAAAGAAAAATACAATACAGTCACTTATTTAGAACAAACATAAGAAACACCCTTTTGGTAGAGCTGTGCACAAATGTAAACAACATACGTAACAGTACATATTGTAACTGAAAATAGGTAAATCATTCTGGCACATGCAGACGTTCCTGTCTGTCTAGCCATATATTTTCATCTACATCACAACGGATATCATCCCTTGCAATGCAGCGAGAAAAGTGTCTCCTGGAGTGGTAAATCCACCGTCTGCATGACTCTGCTGCAGCAAAGCAGACCATTTACAGTGCTGAACATTAGAGTATAAAGACATGTTTTACCTGTACATACTGGTGACGGCTGAACTAATAGTTATGAGAATTTACATTCTGATCTGAGAAAAGCACCAACGCAACTGAGAAAAACTGTAATACTTCACACACCTCCTTGTGAGTAAAAGCTTAAGTTCACCTGAG
>CM059280.1:27358912-27368912 GCA_030347295.1 Setipinna tenuifilis
CATATTGATAAATGATGTTGAAGACTAACTCATCTAGAATTACTGTATGTAGTAAGCAAATATAGTGGAAACAAAGTGAAGTGTACAATAATTTAGGCTCTTTGTGGTATGTTAGATTTCCATGTATGACAGATTTGTATATATTTTTAATTATTTTTAAGGTGGTCAACTGGAATAGTTTCTAGGTTATATTTGAAGAAGCTTCTCATATATGCTGTGGACATGATTCTGTCACTGGATATCAACTCAACAGCAGGTCTTATTATGTCCCTGATTTTATTATTCTCAGAGAACAGGACCAAACAGTTGTTACAGAAGGAGAAAAAGGCCTTTGACACTTTGCATACATTCGTTTTTCATTCATACAGACACACACAAGAATGCTTAACTTGTGACAGTGACAGGCAAATACAGAGAAAAAGAATATGCCTATGCATAAGCAAAGTGCAGGTTTCTGTGCTTCTGTAGGACTTTACCAACAGTTCAGTTTTGCGCTTGGTTCTGCTAGAAAACTGGAAACAGGTGAAAGCCACATCCAGAGTTTGCAGAGGTAGGAAGCCTGGCTCTAGTAGAATGAAAAAGATTTTGTTTTTCAGACATTTTCTAAACCAGATGATTCTAATTAGCACACTGCTTCATCCAGGCAGATGAGCTAATGAGTGAAATCATCTGTTTTATTTGCACTGTTAGAACCAAAAGCATTCTTGGACTGTTTGCTTTCTGGAGTGTGTGCATTGCCTGCCTGCGCACGTCTGAGAAACAGCAGCAGCGGCAGCAGCAGTATGTTGTATGTGGGGTGTGAGTGCAGGAAGGAAGGAAGGAAGGAAGGAAGGAAGAATAATTTCCCAGAGCCTCTTCTCTTCTTCCCACTTCTAGTCCTTTCGCTGCCGTGCCATGCCACAGCGGCAACAACACCTCCGCTGGGACAGGGGCCGATAATTGCTTGGCAAGGCCACCCTGAGCATGTCCAACAAGCCCACGACTTCAGGAGGCAACAAACCATGCCTGTAATCTAATGAACCCCTTTACTGGTGGTGTCCCAATTACGACACACTGGCAACCCCCTTTCCACCCCCCACGCTACCCCTTCACGCACACGCGCACACACACATATGCTCATACACAAACACACATACACAGACACACACACACACACACACACACACACACACACACACACACACACACACACACATTTCTCTAAGTCCTACTTCCACCATGGAGTACATCACATCTGCCAAACGAGACCTCCAAGCTTGTTGCTCTAGTGAGGATGAGCGCATTTCAATGAAATTGTGTTTTTTTTTCACTGCCTACCCCCACCCCCACCCCCACCTCTCCCCACCCAGCCCACCTCTTCCCGACCCCCTACCCCATTTTTCCTTTTGTTCTCTGTCGCTTGAGCATGAGCAGTGGGGACTGGATGGGAGCCTGCGGGGCCAAAAAGAGTCAGCTTAGTGGTTTCAAAGTGCGAAGTTTCTCGCCCTGTGTGGGGCTCTTCTGCACCTGGAGGAGTCTAGCGCAAAGAGGGAAAGAAGGGGGAAAGAAAAACCTTTCCCATTTCCTGCTCCTCCGAGGCCCTTGGAGAAAGACCAGCAGGTAGGCGTGAGGAAAAGTGATTCATTCCTTTACCCCATGCCTGAACTGTCTATTGTATTCCGCAGGGTTCTTGTCAATCTCCCAACAATGGGAGGAGGCGAAACAACATTAATGTTGTGAGGGGATAGTGTTGCTGAAACCCTCTCTAAGGACACAGATCTGAAGTTAAAGGATTGTTTTATTATTATTATTATTATTATTATTATTATTATTATTATTATTATCTTTCTTCCTCTCTCTCCCCCTCTTTTTCTCTCTCTCTCTCCTTCTTTCTCTCTCTCTGTCTCCGTCTTTCTCTCTTCCTGTCTTGGTGTGTGTATGCGTCTTTGTTTTAGGGCAGGAGGTGCCAGTGTCATTACGCAGTTTAATCAGGGTTTGTAAGACAGGTTTAATGAACTCCACAATTAAAACCTTGCCTGAAGTCCTTGCCAAGATCGTGGTAAAAAATCAAACAAATGAGGTACCCCGAGTCTTGCTGTTGCTGCTGCTGCTGCTTATTTGGCAATAAACGAGGCAAAATTTATGGCATGCCAAGAGGAGACTTATTGAGCAGCGCCCACAATTCATCTCAAGGGTTAAATCACGTTAAACGTGTCAGGCGCGGCCGTGTGAAGAACCCTAACTGAATAAGCCATGCAAGGCAGGCAGAGCTGCAGGGAGCATTAGTTGTAATTAAGTTGGCAGTGGCAAAGCCTGGGCCTAACAATGTGCTAATTTATCCCTGGAGGGGAAGCGCTTGTTGTTCAAATGTGTGATAAAACTAAAGCTGACACTCTTGTTTGGACAATAGTTGCTGTCCACAGCCCAGCTAATAATCTGGACACCGCACTTAGTTTTCTTACCACTTTTCAAACAAGCTGTTCCTACAACTTCAACACAAACAATGACAGATTGAACATACTGAGTGAAAAGGACGCCATTATATCAATCATGACATTGTTTGTCATCAGCATTTTTGTTGTGTTCACATGTTGTGTTCTATTACTGTAATATTATACGGATAAGAATACTAGTAGTGTATTATTACTTATAGTATTTTTACAGTGCTAGTAGTAGTTGTAGTAGTGGTAGTGGTAGTTTTTTGTTGTTGTAGACATGAAATGATACACATTATTAATCACGTTTGAAGTTCCTTTAAATGAACAATAGCAATACAAAAGCAATCTCTAGCTGCACGAAGTTAACTAAGGCCAGACTTTTAAAAATAAGAACACTTGCCTTCAGACAAAACAAACAGGCTGAATTGAAATATAAGTTTATGATGAAAAATAACAAACAACAATCAGGAGACACAATCAGCAATGTAGGGAGTTCTTTATGAAGGCCTGGCAAAATTGAATTAGCAGCATACCTCTCCACGCCGACGGCCTATTGCTCACCAAAGCAGGAGGTGATGAGGCGTTCCTGATTGAAGCGTAATTGGCGATAAGAGAAGTCCATCAACCCCGGGCCTGCTCCATTACCTCCCGTGTGTGAAGTCCCGAGGTGATGGCGCGGGCCTCTGATTAAAGAACACACAAATTAAGCGGGGCACATCAAAACGGCTGTTTGTCAACGCGCTCTGGACGGTGTGATTGTTTTGTTGTTCAAGGAAATTCCAGGTCATTGGCTGTTCCCATAGTGATTGAAACATGACTTCCTCCTAATGGTTGCAGGGTGATTTTAATGTGTTTATTGAGTGTAGCGCTTTTGCGGAGGCCTTTTGTCCTATCTTTTATATACATGTGTCACATGACTGCAGTGAGAGGAATACATTAAACAAAAGGATACGCTAAGATCACCATATACGCTAACACATCACCTCTGCTCCACAAACACTATTCATCTTTTACTCCTATCAGTGGTATCACTCTACATGTACAATCTTATATGGTATGCATTATGTGAGTATGTGTATGTATGTATGTACTGTATGTATGTATATATGTATGTATGTATGTATGTATGTATGTATGTATGTATGTATGTATGCATGCATGTATGCATGCATGTATGTATGTATGTATGTATGTATGTATGTATGTATGTATGTATGTATGTACATATCAGTGATGCTCTACTAAGTTTGATCCAAATTGAGCGGGTGCCTGCAGTCACCACAAAATATTTTTAATGATATTCGGGTCGCGGTCGGTCAGGTTGTTTGAAATAAAGATGCAGATTAAACTTTTGTAATTTATACAGTAGACAAAATTGTCTATGAAATAGGCCCTACAGTACAAAGACTTTATTGACTGAATAACTGACATGAAGATGTCATGAGCTCTATAGTTAGAGATGGAGGTGGCAAGAGACAACGTAAAAAATGGGGAGTGGAAGCTTACTGTTTCTGGTTTATGTTCCTGTTTTAGTTTTATGGATATATTTATGTTTGTAAAATAAACAGTGCAGTCTATTTTATTTTCTTGCAAATTCAGCTTGCAGTAAGCCTATGTTTTGCGTTTATCTTCTGTATTGGGCTACATTATTTATTTATTTATTTATTTAACCAACAAGTGCCACCTTTTAGCCTTCGGTTTGTAGTAGTTTTCGTACTGTATTCTATATATGTTGAGTATTTGCAAATATTTTTACTTATAGTCGTATACACAGTTGTAGTCTCAGTCTTTGACCACCAGTTTTTGGGCCGTCTAAAAAGACGTTTATAAAGAGTTTATAAAGAGTTATAAACATATTCTATGCCTGCATTTTGTGCTTGTGAGAGCTTAAATTAGGCATCCACGTGACCAAATAGACTAGTGTAATACAATTTGTAGTGGGAAATCCTTGTTTATTTTCAATGTTGAACATTGTTTAGCATCAATGCTGACTCCGGACAAAAAGCCCGGTTTTCCTTAGTTAGTTTTGTAGTATAATAAAAACAAAACAGCCTATATGTCAAGTTTTTTTCAGAATGAATCAGTGGGGTGATTTGAACAATGCTGTCAATAATGGTTCGCATCGTTCTGGCAACCAAAACATGACATACAGTGACAAGGAGAAAAATCAGACCTGGCCTGGATGTGTTCGGGTGCACGTTTCAAATCAACGTAGTCACATCAGTTATGCACATTTTTAGCTTATTTCAGCTTTAGAAGATGCACATCAAGGGACATTTTAATCATGTAATATTGTAGTTATAATTTGACAGTGTGCATAACAGTGTAGTTACATTGTAACAAGGGTCTGGGATAAAAAATATAACAAAAAAGTTTATAACAAAACCCAAACTTTATTTCCTAGAACTGACAGATCCCTATTCTCTCTCTGTCTCTGTCTCTCTCTGTCTCTCTTTCCCTCTTTTTCTGCCAGTGTCCCTTTGTTTTTCTCCTCTTTCTTTGCTCTTCCTCTCTTCTTGATAGAGATAGGTTATCTTTCTCTCTCTCTTTCTCCTGTTTCCAACTATCTGACGTCCTCGCTCGCCATCCCTCAGTCCTCTGTCCCCAGCACTTCACTGTGGTCAAAGCAATCAATAGTGAGTGTGATAGGGCCCATGGATCACCCACTGATGACTGCTGTTAGTCCGAGTGGACTTCCCATACCTGTAACATCCCCACTCCCTCACCGCCTTGCCAACCCCCCACCCCCCACCCCCCCAACACCACCACTACAGCACTACACCAGGGCCAGTGAGACACACTACAATGGCAGAACCAGAGTGAACATTGTAAAATGTAAAAAGAAGCTCTACAAACCACTCCTGGAACAATGTTTTGTGTGTGTGTGTGTGTGTGTGTGCCTATGTGTGTCCCCGTACATGTGTGTGTGAGAGTGTGTGTGTGTGTGTGTGTGTGTGTGTGTGTGTGCGTGCGTGCGTATGTGTGTATGTGTGTGTGCCCGTACATGTGCATGTGTGAGTGTGTGTGTGTGTGCATATGTGTTGTGTAAGACAAGGAAAAGTAGTATTTTGAGATGTTTTAGCAGAGCCAGGCTCCAATGTGACACTCCTGAGCACACCCTGGATGCTGCTGCTGCTGCAGAGACGCAGGTGTGGGTGGATTTGGACAGTCAGTGTCTGCCTGCCTCGTCCTGTCCCAGACACTGTCCCAGTCATTAACAGAGTTTAAAATAGGCTTACTATACTGGGCTGAGTCATTGCCTGCCCAATGTATGTCATTATAATGTCCTTTTCCTACTTTTTTTGCAGGGGTGTGGGGGGGGGGGGTGTTAATGTCATCTCTGTGCTCATTTTGAGACAGTCTCTGATGATTCAACTGTGTGTGTGTATGTACGTGTGTGTATGTAGTTTGTGAGTGTGTGCATGTGTGTGCTTTGACTGTGTGTGTGTGTGTGTGTGTGTGTGTATGTGTGTGTTATAGAGAGAGAGAGAGACAGACAGAGAGAGAGAGAGAATGCTAACATTAAAGAACGAGGCTATCATTGACTTGTCCCCATATCTGCTCAGCTGCCTACACAAGTTGTTTGCTTCAGTGCCTTTGTATTTATTTATTTACTTCTTTACTTTTTGCCAAGGACATTCAACATGGGGCAATGTCCTCTCTGTCGGCGCTGTTCATTCCTCACTTCAGTCCGCACACTTAGATTGTTTTTAGGTGTAATTTTAACCACATGAGTCCCCCTGTTTAGTCAGTTTGTGTGTTTGGTGTTTGTGTGTGAGCCAGAGCACACCAGAGAAGCAGACAGAGATGCCTATGGGAAAGAGTGAGAGAAGGTGAAAGAACAACCACGAGAGCCAAGTTTGTAAATGTGACAGAGCGTGTGTAAAAAAGAGAGAAAGTGGTAGAAACATAGCAGGGAAGTATACCACCTCAGTGATGAAGCTGTAAAATGTGTGTGCGTGTGTGTGCATGTTTGTGTGTGTGCGTGCGTGCATGTGTGTGTGTGGTTATGCAAAAGTGTTTCTCGCTTGTGCTCCCTGTTCATGTTGTGTTGATTGTGTGTGTGTGTGTGTGTGTGTGTGTGTGTGTGTGTGTGTGTGTGTGTGTGTGTGTGTGTGTGTGTGTGTGTGTGTGTAAGTGTGTGTCTGAGGCCTGGCAGTGTGGAAAACGAGGTGCTTACTGAGGGAGGGCCACAGAGAATAGCCAGGAGAACTGTACTGATTCCCCCTTGCACGGGTCAATACTGCAGCAATCAATAGTGAAAACAATCAGTGAAGGCAACTGCTGTTCTTAACATGCAATGAGCCTGGAGAGAGGGGAATAAAGAAGGGACAAAGCAAAACAAAAGGAGAGAGAGGGAGGGAGAGAGAGAGAGATGAAGAGGGAGAGCTGTGAGGCAAGGAGTGGGGGAGGGAGGGAAGACCTGGCAAGGGCTATAGAAAGGCAGAGGACAGAGAATAAGTGGGGGACAAAGAGGCAAAAAAAGAAAAAGAGAGAATGTGGTGAGAGAGAGAATTGAGTTAGGGGGAAGAGAGAGAAGCTATTGCAGAATAGATAGGGGTGGGGGCGATGGTGTACAGCAGAGAAAGCTGAAAATCTCATAATTAAGTATTAAAAGATGGAATCAGGGAGTAGAAATCAAGGGACCAGGTCAGAATGAGATATACAGACAAAGCAAATGTGGTCCAGAGAAAGTGATGAAAATACTGGAGGAAAGAGTGGGGTAGAGAGAGTATATGACCCTGACTATTATGATGAAAAAGAAAAAAGGAAGATGAAAGAGAAGACAAGACAGGTAGAGAGATTAAGATAGAATATTTCAAAAAGAATGACATCAGGGGAAATCTATCCATTGGATGTGGAGTCAGTGACATTGAAATGACCTTCAAGTGACCTTTATCTTCATTACCCATGTTGACGACAGGGCCAAACCCAGTGGTACAATGACAATGTGTGTGGGATTTTGGTCCTTCAAATCCTCTTTATCCTTTAGCTTAATCAGCTCTTTCTGTCTGCTCCATAGGTAGGCCTATGGATGTGGTTAGTGTACTGTATGAGTCCAGGGCCTGATGCCTCTCTTCTAATGAATCTCTCCAGACACAGTTTAGCGCTAGCCTGGTCAAAATCAGCTCCTCATACTACACTGCGTTTCGTACAGATGGTCTGGCTGTGGTTTCATTGACATGATTGTCTCAGGCAGCATCTTGCAGGACCAATCAGGGAACAGAGAGAGTGTTTGTGAGCGATGATATCGACTTGGTGCGCAGGCAGGCTTATAGCCAGACTAATTGCATGCGCCACGGCCATCTTAAGCATTTTAATCAGCACTATCTGCCCCATTGTTAGGCCTGTGCGTAGGTGCAGTTTGTGAGTGCAGGCCTGAGTTGTAGCTTAGCTGCACTGTAAGTGTGTTGTGTCATTCTCCCCACTGTGAACTTGTATCTGACTAGGATGCATTGTCTGAGCTTGGCTTGTGTTCAGTAGTTACCTCTGCTTAGGAAGTTATGCCCACTCACATCTGCCCGACAGGGTTAGCCAAGGACTACTGTGCCGACGTGCACCCAAAACTTGGTGGAGAGGTGTAGCAGTGGCCAGAAGAACAATCAATAACACTCTGGTGCTGATCCGACTCACAGGACGCCTTGATGAATTTAATTTCACTTTTGCTGCTTTTGCTAGAAACACACACTGTGTCTTGGCAGGGGGACCGTGCCCTCTGAGAGCGCTACTAGTTGTTTGCGGGTTTAATTGGGGGCTGGATGGAGAGACGGGGCAGCTCACCTGGCCAGTCCTCCCTCTTCCAGTGTCCTCAAGAGGGAAACAACACACACCTGCCAGCCCTCTTATTCCCCAGTGCCAGCTCTCTCTCTCTCACACACTCTCTGCCCTGTACCACCACTCTCTCTTTTCCACCCAGTGTCTACTGGCTGCTTTTCCCTAACTCTAATGTACTAGAGAGATGAGGGAGAGAGTACAGGACTACAGGAGGAGAGGCAAAACTGTAGGGAGAGACGTGTGAAAAAAGAGAGATAAAGTAGAAAGACCAAAGGAAAGAAAACTAAAAGAGAGAACATGAAGTGTGAGGGAGAAAAAGATGAAAAAAAAACAAAGATGGACCAGAGAAACAAAAGAGAGCAGGAGAACCAATGAGAGAGGCTAGAGGCACCAGCATTAGCATTAACGCTTCCCTCCCGCACAGGAAAGGCCCGGATCAGGAGGCCTGGCTGCCTCCACATTGTTTAGATGCAGCAATTAAGAGGCAGAGCCGGACCACCTCGCCTCTAATTAGTGTCAGTGCAGGGCAAAGAGGCTGAGGCAGCCACACAACATCACACACACGCGCATGGGCCATGTGTGTGTGAGCACGTGTGTGTTTGTGGGTGTTGGGAAGAAAGAGAGAGAGAGAGAGAGAAACAGAGAGAAACAGAGAGAGAAACAGAAAGGGGGGATATGTGTGAATGTGCATGTTTCGGAGGTTGCAAATGAAAAGAGAAAGAAAGTAGAGGGTGTACAGGAGATGTGTATAAGCATGCATGTGTTTGTGTTAAGGAGTGTGAAGGAGAGAGAGAAAGAAGAAGAGAGAGCAGAAAGGAGAAATAAAAAGAGAAAATGCAATGCACATAGGTATGCTAACACAGGTCAGTGTCGACTAACATCTTTATCTAGTTCTTAAAAAAAGTCTATGTACTTCTGTCTGGCTGGCTGTCTGATTGGCAGTGCATAACACAGTTAGTTTTTCAACATCAATCAAGTCTCCAAAGTCTGAGCTTCACAGGACAACAACCATTTGATGTTAGGTCAAAGTATGTGTGAACAGAAGCCTTTTACAGTTTTTGCCAAGCATTTTCACATGTTTTGCAGGGCAATGTCCACTTTTGCAAAACTCTTAACACAGTGTGCTGTACCAACATGCGTTTGAGCACATCAGTTAACATTTGCTGCAAAATGCGCTACAGGTCAGTAAGTCTACAATGCCAGCCAATGTACAATAGGTAAGCTAAAAAATGCAAATAACTTGAAACAAATCACTTAAAATCTAGCCTTTGTCTGACAGTATGGCACAGGTTACTGATATGTAATGTAAATACACACTTTATCAAACAATGTAAGTCACATTTGTATGTATTTATGCACCTTTGATAATAGATAAATAAAGAGAATAGGCTATACCTATACAGTTTACAAATTACAGTATTTCGTGTAAAGTACCGTATGTATTAGAAAATGTTGATGCGAATCACAAGGTGTTTTTCAGTGGATTTTCTATAGTTCGCAATTTTTCTGGATTCTAACTGCAGTACACATTTCAGAACTGAAGATAAATTGTGTCAATCAAATATGCACAATCATACAAACAAAACAGAAAACATATCACTCCAGAAACACACCAGGATGAACTGTAACATGTGATACCTTCACCCTGTGCTTACATATAACCACATTGTTTTCCACTGCAGGAAAGGTGAACGCCCATTACCTGCATCAATTAGAGTATGTTTCACTGCAAAAGAATGTACATGTAATATGTGTTGTACATGTAAATGTATGTAAATATTAGCCTGGGCCCGCCCATACGGCCTGTG
>CM059280.1:27373912-27376412 GCA_030347295.1 Setipinna tenuifilis
AAACACAGAATGAATACGAGGTTCATGGGAGAAAATGATGTAACTGATATAACATGTCCCCTGTACTTTCATAGTCTCAGGCCTGGGCAATTGTGTTTTAATAGCATTTGTTTTAAGTTTTCAAAGTGGCTGAATCCCCACCTTGCTGCTGATACCAAGTTAGTAGTGCCAAAGGCAAAATCGTCTGTCATCAAAAAACCATCTGTGCCAACATGCTCAGATCACATCCTGGCTGCAACCCTCAGCAACTAACTAACAACCTGCCCTTATTTTCACTGTGCTTCAGTTTGCTGGAGAGTAACACGGAGTAAGAGAAAAGGGAAAAAGAAGGAGAGAGAGAGAGAAATAGAGCAGGAGAGAGTGACAGTGTGTGTGTCAGAGAGAGATAAAGGATTAGCAAAAAAGTGAGAGAAAAAATGAGAGAGAGAGAGAGAGAAAGAAAGAGAGAGGTAGAGAGGAAACAAATCATGGAGAAAGGAAGGGACAACGAGCAGAAAGGGAGAGAGGGAGGAAGAGAGAACATCACAGAGAGACTAAGTGTGATATTCATAGAAAGAGAGGAAGTGGAATGACCAATGTCCAAGCAGCTTGACAGAGAAATTAATGGTGACCAAATGTCTGCCGCTGACTAAAAGTTGGTTGGAGTGAAGGAACTCACCTGCCTCTACCAGTCATACGTGGGCAGCACACACACACATACACATACACATACACATACACAGACGCACACACACACACACACACACACACACACACACACACACACAGCAGACACATGGACACACTACCCCAGTCACCTGTCATATCACACACACACACACACACACACACACACACACACACACACACACACACACACACACACACACACACACACACATCCTTAGTCACCTGTCATGTCACCAGGACACACAGGCCACAGGAGGTGCCACTTAGGGCACAGTCATTATTCTTGACTTTGCAAATGGCAAGTCTTATACACACACACACACACACACACACATACATACACACATACACACACACACACACACACACATACATACATACAGCCAGACAGGCTCACACACTCATTTGCACACACACACACACACACACACACACACACACACACACACACACACACACCCTTCCTCATTCTGCAGGTCTCCAATGTTCCCACTTAATGTCACCACCGAAACCCTTTTCTTCACACACACACACACACACACACAAAAGCAAAAACACTGACAGACACAGAAACACACACACACACACACACACACACAGAAAACCATAACCACAAATAAACACAAATCTCAACAAGATGCCATCAAGCAGACCACAGGAGAACAACGGGCTGAAAGCTTTCAACCTTTCCTCCTGTCTCAGAGTGTGTGTGTGTCAGGAGAAAAGGGCAAAGGGTGGGCACACACACACACACACACACACACACACACACACACACACTGTCTGGTCTCCAGGCTCAACACCTGCCAGCACAAGTGCCCTAATGGGCTCTGCCTCTGCCCCAGTGTGTGTGTGTGTGTGCGTGTGGTTGTGTGTGTCTGCGTGTGTGTGTGTAGGTGTGTGTGCATGTGAGTGCATGTGTGTGTGCTCTAATGGGCTCTGCTTTCACCTCAATGTGTGTGTGTGAGTGTGTGTGTGTGTGTGTGTGTGTGTGTGTGTGTGTGTGTGTGTGTGTGTGTGTGTGTCATAATGGACTGTGTTTCCGCCCCAAGGCCAACCGTAATTACGGCCCCACACCAGGACAGGTGGAGATGGCTTGTTTTCAGTGTTTCCCTTTAAAGAGAGACAAAGTGTGGATGGTGGAATTGGAGGGGTGGTGTGTGTGTGTGTGTGTGTGTGTGTGTGTGTGTGTGTGTGTGTGTGTGTGTGTGTGTGTGTCTGTGTCTGTGTGTGTCTGTGTGTGTGCGTGTGGTCAAGAGCTGGGCCAAAAAGAGAGGCTGTCTGTGGAAATAATCAAAACCGCCAGGACAATCTACAAAAGGGCTCACTTGCAGCACACAGCTTCTGTGTGTTGGCAGCAAGCAGTGGTGGGAGGTGAGTGGAGGAGTGGTGTGTGTGTGTGTGTGTGTGTGTGTGTGTGGATGAGGGGATGGGTTTAGCCAAGGGGGCTTCCATTGAGGAGCCCTCTTCTAAGCTGCTCCTGGTCTCCGCCGATGAGAGATTCCATTACTGAAGAAATGGGATAGCAACACAATTATCCCAAGTCCAATTCTCCAAGCCCCATTGTGTCGGTACACTGAGACCTGCGAGGGGATTAATGTGTTTGTGTGTGTGTGTGTTTTGTGTGTATGTGTGTGTGTGGGGGGGTTGTTTTGTGTTTTCTGTCTGTGTGTGTGTGTGTGTGTGTGTGTGTGTGTGTGTGTGTATGTGTGTGTGTATGTGTGTGCGTGTGTATGTCAGAGAGAGAGAGAGAGAGAGAGAGAAAGAGTGTGTGTGTGAGTGGGTATATAGTTGAGGGGGTGGCTGCGGGCTGACTACATCTCTCCCTCTA
>CM059280.1:27381412-27396412 GCA_030347295.1 Setipinna tenuifilis
TCTTTTTTTGTCCTCCCCATCTAAGTTTGCTTTTTCTTTAAATGCTTGAAGTGGTAGAAGCAGGTTAAGAGAACAAAACACAGAGTGGAAAGAAAGAGTGACAAAAAAGTGGAAGACAAATAGAGTGGGAAAGAGAGAGAGCGAGAAAGACAGAGAGAGAGAGAACAAGGGAGAAAAAGAGAGTGAGTGGGATTTGGTTTGGATGACCTGGTTGCTGTCTCTCTCCAGCACTACCTCCTCTAATTGGAGGGGCCAGCATGACCTACTTAACCCAGGCAAGCGATGGCTTTGGTGGGCTTTAATTGGCAGGAAGGTATCGGCGAGGCGTCCTCTCTCAGTAGCACCTGGCCAATTAATTACGCTCACCCGCCGCAGAGAGCAGGCAGGCCGCTGTCGCCACCAACAAATAAATAAATAAATAAATAAACACATAAAAGCCTTTCAACGCCAGAGCGAAGTGGTGGTGGTGGGGAGGGGGCAGAGGGAGGGGACGGTGGAAAACACTTTGTGTTGACAATTCAAAGGTTTAAAAACTTGCAGGGGACCCAGTTACCCGCTCTCTTTTCCAATCCTCTCTTCTCTTCTCCGCTCCTCTCTTCTCTTCTCACAAGCCAGTGTGCAATCGTTTGCCTCCGTCTACTGCACTGTCTTTCTTCCCTCCCCCCTCTCTGTTTCCCCCTCGCTCCCTCGCTTTCAGGGTGTCTCTTCCCCATTTATCACCTCTTTGTTTACTAGCAAGATGCTTCAAACCAACAGAGGAGAGAGAGAAAGAGAGAGAGAGAGAGAGAGAGGAGGGTAGAGTGTGTTTTTGTCTAAATTCGAGGGATGAAAAGTAACAAAGCCCTGTAAGTATTATAAATAAATATATAAATGAAACCCTGTGAATAGCAAAGAAATACTACTAAGACTACTAAGTCTAGCAAACCACTCTCCTCTTTGAAGGCCACACACACACACACGCACACACACACACACACACACACACACACACACACACGCACAGACACACACACACACACACACACACACAGTGTAAATGACGGAGGGCTGTGCTGACAAACGCAGGTCAGATGTGTCTTCTCGAAGGCTCTTCTGTGATAAAGACGAGAACACACCACACCACAGGGTGAATAAAAGATAGGTAGGAATTTGCCACGAACTGGAAAGCGTCACCAACAACAAAACTTTGGAAAGGGTCTTGGTTAGTAAAAAAGGCATACGTAGAATTTAGTTCCTGCTGAGGATAATATAAAAGAGTTTGAGTGACAAACCTTTCACCCGCAGGTAGTCATAGTCATACACCTGAGAAAAGAGCTTGTTTAGCTTAGAGAATGAAGCCCTCGACTCCTCTACTAACAGGTTTATAACTACCTCTTAGCCAAAGAAACCAGGTGTCACTTAATCAACATTGTAGTTTACCCACCGGGTCAAGGAAATGGGACGTGTGTGCAAACACAAAGCAAAAACCAGGATGTATGAAATACACTCATTCGGACTACAGTGAAGGAACAGAAGGAACACAGATTCCCTAATTTGCTCAGGTGGAGGCTTTTGTGTTCCGCAATGAGGTATTTTAGTCATTCCTACTAGCCTGTGCCATAGCAGGACCTGTAAGAACCGAGGGTGAGTTAAAGTGACACAGTAAGCTGTGCCTATTGTATTCCTCACCTTCTGTGAACAAGGCTACTGTTTACCCCCAACACCTACCATCACTTGTACTCTAGTCAGTCCATCCATGCCTGAAGAAGTGACGTCTTTCCATTCCGGCTGTAGCTGAGAAAGCACTGGGTATGCCATTCATTCTAAAACTTATGACTTTGGAGCTAAAACACACACACACACACACACACACACACACACACACGCTTGTGTGCATGGTAGCGTAGAGAATGGCATTCTCTTTCTGTCGTGTCGTCGTCACAGCTTGATTTGGGTGACACACACCAAGACCAAGCCTAGCAACAGCTGTCAGTCAAGCTGCACAGGAGGGGGAAAATCACATTACCATGGTGACACAACAAGAGCAAAGACTCCGCCAACATCTTCACTGTGCTCCAGCAAACCCGTCCCACGAGTGTGTGTGTGTGAGAGGGAGAGAGTGCGAGCAAGAGAGAGAGAGAGAGAGAGTGTGTGTGTGTGTGTGTGTGTGTGTGTGTGTGTCTATGAACAGCCATCCCCGTCTAAGACAGCACAACTTCATCTGGCTCTCACTGAAGTTGCTTCCTGATAGTTGCCAGCCTTGACGTGGATCTGACGCAGTTCTGCCCATTGGTTCTGGCCGACCCTTCACAGCTTCACCAAAGAGGACACTGTCCTGTACTGTACCCAATACCACTCTATCAAACAAAACACTGGTACAGCCCGACCCAATACCAGTCCATTGAAGATGACACTGACGAAGACACTGCTGCTGCAAAACTCACTTTTAACTGCCCATGTACCCTCTAAGAGACTATGTTCTACTGAGTATCTCCTGCATTACAGGCAACCTGATAAGAGATTCATATTTTTGCATAATTATTGCTGCATTAATAAAAAGTAAACAAATATTATATGATGGTACCTATCAAAGAGTCTGTTGGATTGTAATAGTGGTACATTAAATGTAAGATCCTTTTCCATTGATGTCTGTACCTGAATAAAACCTCATGCTGGTGAGCACAAAGAACCCCTTCACTGATTTATTTTGTACCCACTTGAATTGATCCAAATACCCTCATGGGCTACTTGTACCCCAGTTTGACAACCACTACCTTACGGCACCAGCCAATGGGCTGCCAGTGCTGCAGGTCTCAACACAACCCCAGCAAAGAGTCACCAGTGGCACTATGGTTCATGATGTGCTCATGAAGTGTTTCGGCCACACTTTATTTACAATGCTTGTAAACATGTTTCGTTACCTTGTAGTTACACATGTGTAATGACAATCGAGTTGAATCTAATGCAATTTTACAGTCTCTTTTGCAGCCTATTTCTTGAGGTTAAGGTTAGGGTTAGGATTAGGGTTAGTGCTAGTTATGTACAGTATAAGTGGACAATATTACATGTTGTCTACTACAACACACAAACACTTTAAAAAACAACCCTAACATAAAGTGTTACCCCTGTTTCTAGCCAACCCACCAAGGTTCCCATAAAGGAGTCTACTGCTCTTGCTGTTTTCCACACAAAACCCCAGTAGGTGACACATAATACGAGTCTGAAATCCAAGTTAGCTGCACAACGACCCGCTATACTTCCCTGCAGTCTGTGGAAAAGAAGCACATATTTCATGGCTACATCTATCTTTTGGACAGACTTCTGCCCAACAAATGTGTCCTTCCACAACTGTGTCTGAGGCCTTCAGACAGATACCTACAGTGTAGTATACTGTCTATGTCTGTTGGATGGTATTTCCTGACATGTCTGATGTGATGCCTGTGATGCCTGATGTGGACTCAGGTCCAGGACTCAGATCACGGCTCCACTATACTAGGCCACTATACTGACCTATCGCCATTGCTGTGCTGCATAAGGAGGGCAGGGCAGGGCAGAAGGAGCACAGCATCTTTGCATGACCCATTCTTGGGTTGCAACGTTGCCTCAAAATAAAAGCTGCAAACGTTTTGAGGGCCGGTGCAAGCTTGTGGCCATGTGCCTCTGTGCCTCTGTGCCTCTGTGTGTGTGTGTGTGTGTGTGTGTGTGTGTGTGTGTGTGTGTGTGTGTGCACTTAGGTGTGTGATGCTGACACAGCAGTACAGGAAGTCAAGGCCTGGGGAATAATTATGATGAAGTGAAGGCTGGCAATGCCCCCAACCCCCACTACACACACATACACACACACACAAACTTGCAGTAAATCCCACTAGTGTCAGCGACGGCTACCGAGACCAAGAGAACAGTCTTCAGTGCAAGCATCTGCATAAAATGATGCTATAGGAAGCCACTTAATTGGCATGTTTTGCTATCTCTCATTTAGTGCCAATAAGCAACTATCAACACTCAAGCAAAGCGCATGTAGATATGTACATGTGTGTCAGGTATACAGGTATAAATAGAGATGGAAAACATCAGCAAGAAGGTAAGCAAATAAAGCAATAAACAACACCCTTACATATTTAAGGCTTGGTTTACGTTCTCATTTATCTAGGACAGCATCTTCCACAGTACTCATACATCATACAGCAGCATCAATAGTCACAGTCCTTCTGTATAGGGCTGAGCAAAGCGAGCAAAGGAGGTTAGGTGAGGAGGAGAAGAAAGGAGAGGAGAGGAGAGGAGTGGAGAAAAGAGAAGAGGAGAAGAGAGGAGAGGAGCTAGATGAATCCAGCCTAGGCTGTCCGACCCACATGTTATAAATACAAATACCCACAGGCCAGCACGCCACCCCTGCACACCTGTGAGGGCCAAGCCTGCGCCTCCCAAAATGTGTCTGTGTCAGCAAATGTGGGGACATGGGTGGGGGTGGTGGGGTCTGTGTGTGTGTGTGTGTGTGTGTGTGTGTGTGTGTCTGTGTAAGCAAATGTGGAGACATGGGTGGGAGTGTTGGGGTCTGTGCATGTGCACGTGTGTGTGTGTGTGTGTCTGTGTAAGCAAATGTGGAGACATGAGTGAGGGTGGTGTGGTCTCTGTGTGTGTGTGTGTGTGTGTGTGTCTGTGTGTCTTTTTATTATGCCTAACAAAGAGGCTATAGGCTGTGTACATATACATACTGGGACTACATAGCACATCTAAAATACAGCATTATTACCATGTACTTGCTACTGGTATATTTCCATATGTCCTTATCTTTGTGCTCTCTCAGTATACTTATATTTGGCCAATCAGACGCAGCCTTGCTCCCTGCCCTCCCATGCCCTCTTCAACAGCATGATGGACTACTCACTGTCTGGGGTCTAACGGTAAGCAGAAGGCTGAAAGACCGTTAACAGTGTTTATTCCAGATTTTATCTGTTTATCATATTGTCAGTCATATTGTCATCCCAACATTGAGCATTATTAAAGGTGAACTTTCATCGTTATTTTTATTCATATTTCTGTGTCGCCACTATGGTTGAATGCATTGTGCGTCATTTCTGTGAAAAATTATGTCCTAGATCTCTTGCTTGACGCTGTTTTCTGTAAGCTATAACAGGTCTAGTGGTTGAACGACTGGCTTTTCCGGTGTCCCTCGTGAATATCCATGACATGTCAATAAGGCACCCCTGATTGGGCAAGTTCGCTGTCTTTCGCTCACCTAGCTTCTGTCCACTGTTCTTCCTTTGGGAAGTGGGCTTGCCATACATGGCTCTGGGCGGGGCTTACGACCTAGTGACGTAGATAGGTTTAGCCTGCTCTGATCCGCTCGTTTTGGTTAGCTTGACCCTTCAATGACCAGTAAAACCATCAGGCTGATGATGTCACAGTACACTGCTCCACTCTAGCAGCCAGAGTGACCTCTGTCCTCACTCTAACCTCCACTCAGTTTTTTAATGATTAAAACTTAACCGCTTAACCTATTAACTTGATTTAAACTTTGTAAGAGAGGTCTGGGATCTGTCTGTGACCTGTGAATTTTTCATGCGGCAACTACTTAAACTGTTTGAAACAGGACAGTTTAAAAATGGTGAAAGAGAGGCAGACAATACTGTGGCAGTTGCACCTGGACCAACTGCCATTTTTTAAATGTGGAATGTTCAGGAATAGAACTCTCAAGTGATGTCATAATCCCAACGCCATGGCCTGCATAATGTTCTGCCATGGGAGTGTATTGCAGCCTATAGTAGTTATCTCAAGTAGTGATCTATGTAGTCAGTGCTGCGCTGCTAACTTAACAAACTTAGCAACTTAGCCGTTATGCTAACAATGCTAGCAATGCTAACTATGCTAAAATGCAAAGTTATTAACTGGGTTAACAGTGTTACTTGGTTAACTCAGCTAGTATTCGTTAGCAGTTATGCTAGCAATGCTAATTATGCTAACTATGCTAAAAATGTTAAGTAATTAACTGTGCTAACAGTGTTGTGTAGGCACACACACACACACACACACACACACACTCACAAAACCACACACATGTTTCTCTTGCATGAGCTGTTCCAGAAGTCTGCTGTTCTCACACAAACATACACACGTACATGCACACACACATATGCACACACACACAAAACCACACATGTTTCTCTTGTATGAGCTGTTCCAGGAGTCTGCTGTTCTCTGGAGGTGTCAGGGCTGCTGAGTCATCATGAGCTGCTAGCGTTAGCGTCAGTGCCGAGGCTAATGGAGCGCCGTGGCGACGCATGACCTTTTCGACGCAGGTGATGAACGGCTGTGGGCGCCAGCATGACCTTTCTGCTCCTGCCGCTCAGGACGGCACCGGCACACTCATTTGGCGCTCCATCATCGCCACGCTAGCCGACACCAGCCAACGCCAACGCCAGCCTCCTCGCCCGCTGTGACACACGCCACTGCAGCCCTGTTATTTCACATGACAAATGACATGACTTTAACGCCTCTCATCTCAGGCCCCCTCTCCCTTCATCTCTCTCCCTTCTCCTCTCTTCCTTCATGTCTCTCCCTCCTCCTCTCTTCCTTCATGTCTCTTTTTCCTCCTCTCTTCCTTCATCTCTCTCCCTCCTCCTCTATTCCTTCATCTGTCTCTCCCTCCTCCTCTCTTCCTTCATCTCTCTCCTTTCTTCCTTCTTCTCTCTCCCTCCCTTTTTCTTCTTTTTTCCATTATAATAAAAAAAATCTCTTCTATTTTTTTTAAACTTTGTTTTCTTTATTATTTGTTTTTTGTTTATTTTTATTGTAAGCTTAGAGCATGGCTGTAAAAGAGCTTCATGCTCAGTCAGTTCTCCCTGACTAAACAATGGTTGATGATGATGATGATGATGATGATGATGATGATGATGATGATGACCTCTCCAATCACTGGCCTAGGAGGCAGCACCACACAGAAGGTTGTACTGCACTAAGCATCTTCTCTGTGCTTTACTATAAGTTTAAGTAGTTTACTTGCACGTAAAATTTTGTGCAAGTCAATAGACACTTGGAGAGGGAGCAAAGGAGAGAGAGTACAAGTCATCTTTGTAGTTTAAATATGGGTCTGTAGGATTCCATGTTGGGTTTAGTGTGGGTGAACACAGGGAGAGTGAATGTGTGTGTTTCGGTGTGTGTCGGTGAACACAGGCCGCATGAGTGTGTGTGTGTCAGTGAACTTGGGCCGCATAAGTGTGTGTGTGTCAGTGAACGCAGGGCGTGTGAGTGTGTGTGTGTGTGTTGGCGTGTGTCAGGCAATGGAGCCTGCATGATGAGGGTTAAGACACAGTGAAAGACAACACAAACAATCCCTCCTGATGTGTGTTAGTTGGTTAGTTAGGACTCAAGCACAGGAATTATGTATTAGAGAAGTCTCCTGGGAGAGACATACACACACACACACACACTCATTTACACTGTGTCGCTCTCTCTTACACACAGACTCACACACACACACACACACACACACACACACACACACACACACACACACACACACACACACACTTCTGCTTGTCTGAGCATAATGATGGGGAACAGAGCTCTGGCTTCTCTACAGACCTGAACACACTCTTAAAACACCACTACAGTTAATAGACTGCCAGCAGTAAGACTGAAATTAGAACTGTCACTGGGTGGAGTGTGTGTGTGTCTGTGTGTGTGTGTGAGAGAGAGAGGGACTGACAGAAAGAAAAAGAGGGAAAGTGAGAGAGTGACAGAGAGAGACAGACAGATACAGGGAGGGGATTTGAAGTAGTAGTAACCTGAATTTACACATTGCAGTAAATGTTAATTATAAGTTTGTATGAGTGTAGGTTTATGTATGCAAGTGTGTGTGTGTGTGTGTGTGAGTGCGTGTGCGTGTGTGTGTGTGTGTGTGTGTGTGTGTGTGTGTGTGTGTATGTGTGTGTGTGTGTGTGTGTGTGTGTGTGTGTGTGTGTATGTGTGTGCATGCGTGCCTATGTGTGTACATGGACAGGAAAAGGAAACTTTACAAAAACCACTTACCCATGATCTCAGGCATAACAGTTTACTCTAAATTCTCACACCCCAATTCCTAAAAAATGCCAATACATAATTAATCAGTTTGTTGGCCGCTATTAGAGTTCAAAAATGATCTAAAAGGCCTCTTCCCTTTGTAGTTGGGACTGATCATCACCATCCCCCAATTTTCCAAATCATTTCCTCCAACAATCAAAGATCCACCTCAACCACTAACAAGCAAATAATTCACAATACGTGTAGTTGTTGTAGGCCACATTGTAGGCCACAGTCAAAAGGCTGTTGAGACGTTATGACTATCGTTTTCAAAGGGTATAGAAAGGCATGCAGGGAGCTCTGATGGCCCTGTGACCTTGCAGGTATAAGCAAGCAATTGTTGTTCTCATATCGCAGCCTCCGTTGGAAACAGTAGACGAACGTCATTCAGGCAATTTTTAAATGTCCACTATACCGCCCACCCTTACTTACACTGACAACAACAACACGGAAATATTAGCCCAGTGCAAATCCAGAGCAGTTAGCTTACACTGCAGCGGAGGCATCCACAATATTTGTGACCAGAACCCTTCGCCTGAAGGACACTTTGACAACTTGACACTTTGACAGCTTGACAAGTCGATAAATCTGCCCCGCTGCCTTTTTATGAGGTGCTGAGCTGGCTTGAGTGCAGGGAATTTGTGCCAAAGATCGGATGTCACCAGCCTGTTTGTGACCAGACCCATTCCCCTTATGGGGTAGCTGATGACCCCACATAGACAACCGGGGAGACACCTATCCCAGCATGACCTTGCATTTCCTATGCCTGCAGATGCTTTTCTCCAAAGTGACATACAAAACACTATAAAAACACCAAATTATAAACAAAACATGGTCAAATCAAGTCTATTTGTATAGCACATTTCATACACAAGGGTAGTTAAATGTGCTTAAAAAAATAAAAGCAAAGAACAATATAAAAGCATAAAATAAGTGTAAAATAAGTATAAGGGAAATAAAAGACGTATTAAATAAAAGCAAAGAACACTAAGGAAAGCATAAAAGATAAAATAGTTATAAATTATAACATTCTTGGCTAACTTATAGAAAAAATAACAAAAAACCTTGCGTGATATTAGTATTCTTATCATTATATCAGTGCAGGTTCACTTAAAGACCCCTAAAACCCTCTTCCTGACACCGTAACCCTGCTGGGAGCAAAAGCACAAAGGCCCCAGCTCTGCCAATGAAATGTCCAATGAAAAGTACGTACATCATTGGCTGCCCAGTAAAACTCCACTGAAGAGGTTCTTTTATACACTGCCAATTCATTGGAAAGCCCATAAACAATTTGCCTACTGCCAGTGCAGTTTCTTTCCTGTCAAAGGGCAACAGGCACATCATTACCAGTATATAAGCAAAAACACAGCATGGCAGACACAATGAAGCCATCCTCTAGGAACTATAAAACCTTTTAGCCCTCTCTGTAAGGCATTTAAAATGTCTCAAGATGGCACAAGAGGACTCTATCTATCGCTCTCTGCTCTTAGTCTGCCTAAGAAGCCCAGGAAGACAAAGGACTAAGCCTTCTCGCAAAAGCTGATGTAATATTTTTAGTATCCTCCATGGTAGCACTTTATAATAACTATTTCCCAATAATAATTTATTTTGCATTTGTTAATTATTACTTAACACTTTGTTCACATTGTTCTTAATCAGCAAATTTATTTATAAAGGGCTGAACCCTTTTTTGTTTGGGCTACACTGAGAAATACTAAAATTCGTAGAAGAACTTCATTTGTGTGTTGTTATGTTCTGACTGTACAAAGTGTTGTCAGTTTGCTCAGTGAAGTGTCCTGTGTGAGTGTTTAAATAAATTTATTTTACTTCAGACTAGTTTGAGGTCTTTCTGTTAAGTACTGTAACTACACGTTATGGCAGTTGTGTTTGCCATTCGATGCAAAGGTTAGGCTTAAAAGGGTTTTTTGTGTGTTGAATTCACTAGTGCATTCTGCAACAGATTTGTGGAGGTAGGCATTTTTGTGCAGTTTTGTGAATTATAGTGTTGAAAAAAAAGTTAGACCTAGTTTTAGAAAACGTTTGTAAGCAGTTGGCAAAAAAAGAGAGAAAGAAAGAAAGAAAAACAAATCCAGGTCTCCCTTTTTTGGCAAGAGAAACAATACTGTCTGCTGACAACTAGTTTGCAACTGACCCTTAAAACATTCCCCTAACATCTCATAATAGTCTTTCCCCAGAATGCCCTAGAAATGCTGCTACAACTCAGCGCAGCATAAAGGCCATCCATCCCTGGCGAGCGGCCTTTGCAAAACTGCTGAGCTGCCCACAAGAATAGAAAGGAAGAGGGGAGAAGGAGCTGTACCTATAACCTGCATATTGTCCACACCTGGTGACTCTCACACAGCTGTGTGACACACTCATGATGACAAGTCAAGTTAAGTAATTTTTGTTTCTACAACATTTCTATTTAATTTTGAATCAACAGGAGTTGCCACACAGTGCATCATGTGATAAGCAATGTGTAGAGGTGTTTTTCTAACGAGTATATCTATCAATGTTACAAATGAGACAACATGGTAAACCACTATAACAAAGACAGTTAAACGTAGATAAAAATGCAAGCTAGCTAAGATTATAGTAAGATAAAATACTTTAAGTAGATCCATGGAGATCTGCTTAAAATGCAATTGCTATTCTTCTCACTTACACCATCTTTGTATGCCGCCAGAAAGTTTGTTTATTGTCTTTATTTAGTAGGAACAGTGCGGAGCCCATAGAAGATGTGCCAGAGTATTACGTTTTTGTTTAGACCACCTTATTGTTTAAGTGGGTAATAATATCAGGAGAAAGGAGATGGCTATGTAAATACATTTGCACTGACTGACTTGTAAGATTTTCTTTAGCCACTGTTTTGCGATGTGGAATAACCGGAATGAGAGGTGAAAAGTTCAGTCTCCTCTACATGTCGTCTGTCTGTATGCACTGTAGGCATATGTGTGCAGTGCTGTAGTTTGCTGTTGCGTAGGCCTATCTTACCTACGTAGCAGCTTTGTTGTGGCCAAATGTTTACTCGTGTTATGTCCATTATTGTAGTTATGTGTCGTTAGTCGCGTTATGTCCAACATTGTAGCAGCTAGCGTTGTAAATCTTATCAGCCTGGGTCGTCATGGCTGGGTCGGCACGGTTTGACCGATATCTTTGGCATTTTTTCCAAACAACACGAAACTTGGCACTGCACATACTGGTAACATTATGATGACGCCCTCCAAATTTGAGATCAAGCGGATGAGTGGTTCAAGAGTTATGCGTGGAACAGACGTTCCTTGCATTAAAAGATAATAATAGAAAGATAGAAGTTGACTACAGCGCCCCCCACCTAGCGTAGCGGAAAGGGCCAGGTCTCTGACCGAATCCGCTTAGACGAACTGCATGTGAACAAGGATTTGGGGACAGACCACCTGTTGGGAAGCAACACCCAAACCAATCCCAAACCAAACCAATCCCACCATGTGAACGCAGTGATTGTAGTGGAATTATGGTGCAATGCTAGTCACACAGACATTAACATCGTTCTGCATCTGAGTGCCACTCAACTTCCAAAAGAGCTCAACACTGTGTGTGGGGGGGTGCTTCTGTGTGTGTGTGTGTGTGTGTGTGTGTGTGTGTGTGTGTGTGTGTGTGTGTGTGTGTGTGTGTGTGTATTTGTGCAGATGTGTATGTGCCCATGTGCATGTTTGTGTGTGTGTGTGTGCATGTGTGTGTGCTTTCATATGACCATTATGTCCCTCAGCCTTTCCAAAGAGTTCATCATGATGACCCTCATTATTGTGTTCATAAACATCAATGGGGAGGATAGAGGACTCCTCATCACTGTATTTATCATAATCACTCTTCACTCGTTCCTGTCAACACCTCAATAACATTGTGACATCCACATGTTCAGAAAACATAACAGCAGCACCTACAGTCAGAGGTTATAATGACTTATAAATGTAGAATTCACCCTTACACACACACATACACACATGCACACACACACACATACACACGCGTACACACACACACACACACACACACACACACACACATGCTCACACACAACACACACACACACACACACACACACACACACACACACACACCACCACCAGTCCTTTTCTAGTGTAGGTCTGTATGCGTATCATATTGTGTGTGTCATGTGGTTGCAGTGCAGCTGAAGGACAACATCATTAGGCTGAGTATCTGCACTGGCAAATGCGTGCAGCTGTCTGTCCACTGCCATCAGGCTGATGTATTGGCCTTCAGCAGCGGGAGGACGTTTTAATTGTGCGGAGACTGCATAACACCTGCACCAATTCCCACATGTGTGAACACATGCACATATTACACACACATACACGTGGACTTGCATACACACACACATACACACACACACACACACCAACATGCACTCATGCATGCTCACACTTAGACACATCGTAAGAAACACACTCACATACACACACAAACACACACACACACACACTCTCTCTCTCTCTCTCTCTTTCACACACACAGTGAAACAGTGTCTACAGTTTTGAAGCACAATGAATTCAAGCATAGTTACATTCAGTCAGTCACGCCCAGTCGACACACAAACCTACTCTCTTGTCCATCCCTAGTTTCAAGCAAACAACAACTTCGCTTGTAGACTAGCCTGGACAAATGTCTCTAAATGAACACACACAAACACAAACAGAGACAAAGACAAGCCTGGACATGGCTCTCTCACAGAGCTTCTCATATGAACGGCATTAATCCACTGCGCATCTTGTGCACCCATTAACAGAACATCGCAGACGTCTACAGATTTACAATCCTTAACAGGGCTGTGCACGGCACAGCGAGTGCTGGGCAGCCAGGAGAGGATAAATCTGATTTATGCTGCCCTACTCTCAAACGCCTGAGTTTACAGAATCATGAGGACTTTTATGGGCCCCACAAAGACCCAGTGGGCCCGCACAACTTTATGGCATGACATTAATGCTGCCTTTCTTATTAAAATACTCAACTGCATAAGAATAAAACTTTATCATTTACAGAGTCATTCATAGATTTTTTAAAATATTGAATAGAGCTCTCTGTCTGTTTCTCTCTCTCTCTCACACACACACACACACACACACTTATACTTATGAATAATAATCCTGCGTCACTTAAAATGTCGGCATAGTGCAGAGTCCCTTGCTATCTGAGCTATACAGTAGATCTCGGCTTCTCTTCAGCATGTGTGTGTGTGTATGTGTGTGGGTGTGGGGTGTGGGTGTGACAGTATAAGAAGCTGTGTGCAAATGACTATTTTGATTGGTGGTGATCGCACCCATCTTCAGAGGGAGAGGTGTAAAGAGGAAAAGAATGAAAAGATTGATGTAGTCAGAAAGATGGCTTAAACTACCAGTCTGAAAGTGGAAGATGAAAGAAAATGTTTTTGTGAGTCTGTAAATGTGTGTGTGCGTGTGTGTGTGTTTGTGTGTGTGTGAGGGGGGGTTGGTGTGGGTGTGGGTGTGGGTGTGTGTGAATGTGGATGTGGATGTGTGTGTGCGTGTGTGTGTGTGTGCGTGTGTGTGTGTGTGTGTGTGTGTGTGCATATAACAGTATTAACCAAACTCTGTGCATTTCTACAGAAATGGAAACTTGGAACTGAAGAATGACAGACCAAAAAAACAGAAAGGGAAGAAGTGAAAGTCTGGAGTTGGTGAGAATAATAAAAAAGCAAAAGAGAGCTAGAAGAGAGAGAAAGAAAACGAGAGCAGTGTGTGTTTACGCGTCTGTCATAGATGCACAGGTGGGTGGGCTCTCTCTTGCACCCCAACCCCCACCCCACTTTTGATCGTCATGGCGACGGATAGATATGTCCCATTTCCTTACTTTCGCCTCCATTTCATGCACTTCTGTGTCTGTGCGTGCTTCATTTCACGCTCCAGCTCAGCCTATTTATACATGTGATGGGGAGAGAAGTAAAGCCACACACACACACACACACACACAAACCAACACACAAACACACACACACACACACACACACACACACACACACACACACACACACACACACACACACACAAACCAACACACAAACACACACACACACACACACACACACACACACATGTATGTGTGCACATAAAAACACAAACAAACACACACACACTGGCAAGAGGGAACTGTGCATTGATTACACTGAGTCTGACCCAGGGTGAAGATACCAAGGGTGACTACTATGTTTTGTGCATTTGCTGTCATGGTGATGAGAGGTGTGTGTGTGTGGGGAAGGGGGGGGGGTGGTCTGGGGCAGCTCTCATTCTCACTGACATTGTCCCCAGCAATAACAGAGGCACTCAAGCTTTAATTGCATTACAGGCCCTTTATGCACACACAAGATGATGAGGTTTGGCTCACATTATGGACTACGTGACAGCAAGACACTATGAGGAAGAGACAATTTAGCTGTGCCTAGAAAACAGAGATGTTCACTATTAGTTTTTCCAAGTCCAAGTCAAGTCTCAAGTCTTTTGTCCCAAGTCCAAGTCAAGTCTCAAGTCTCAACATGTACCGGTACATTAATTTACTTGTTTACTGTAAAATATGGATAATAAAACTAATATACTGTATGTGTGAATACCTTTTGCAGAAAAAACCCTGCTGTTATTTATGTTAACTACATTGCTGCAATATTTAAAGCCATATTGCAGTGTTGACTTCAAAACTGGACATTATTTTCTAACCAAGACAAAAAATTAATTAAATTAAAAAATTAAACTAAAAATAATTCATAGACATTTGTAATAAAGTGTTATTTAGGATATCATTAAAACGTGTATAATCACGCTACATTGTACTTCATGTTTTGTAGGCAGAGACGTTGTTATAGGCTGAGGTCTAATTGGGCACCTGTCACAATTTTCTCAACACGATCCTAACATGACAGGAACTGATGTTATAATTTTGTGGCTGTGTGGCTACGGT
>CM059280.1:27406412-27421412 GCA_030347295.1 Setipinna tenuifilis
TGTATGTATGTATTTATCTGCTCTACTGGTAAAGTAAATGGGAAAGTGAGTAGGTGTGCAGCTCGTTAAGCCCATATAAGTAAGGAGCTCAGGGCTCCACCGCGATTCCGACTGACCTGAGTGTCATGAAGTTGCTGATGTGGAAATATAGGCCTAAGTGCCCTGGGATTTCATACTCAAGTACGATAAAGAGAATGATGCATTGGGGGTGTCAGAACATTCACTGTTTTGACCCATTGACCCTCTATTTTTTAAATTGGACTGCTGGCTTCCCACTATGACCATAAACACTGATGACCTGTATTTAGAGTGTCATTATTAAATGTGCCCACGCACACACCCACACGCACAAACACATATACTCAATAATATACATCAGCTTCATGTACATTTCCTCTCTTCCAAAGTCTACCTCATGTCCTTGGCATAATGAGTGTGCAGGAACACTTACCAGCACCAAACACTACCCTCTCCCAGACTTCAGGAGAGGTCAGACGTATCCCTTCTGTGAAAGCACTATAGATATTTGTCTTCATACCCATTTCAGATCAGGCTGGAACTCTTTGTGCGATGATTTCCTAAATGGGATGCTCTAAATGTCCAAAATTGAATTAGACTATGCTATCTCCGCTAAACACTAGCAAGCGGATAATGGTCTCAGCTCCTTCTAATTGCTCCATTGTTTCCTCCCAAAAGCACTGCTTCTTTTTTCAAAAGCACTTCACGCCATTTCAGATCACCCCAGTGTCCATTGTGTGAGACTTAAAAGGAACAGATAACTGAACAACAAAACCCAAATAAGAGAATGGATGGATTCCGCTAACGCCTCTCTCTGGTTGTCACTTGCGAGTCTTCATGGAATGAGGCTTCCTCCTTGCAGAGATTTGTTCGTGTCAACCCAAAGGTACAGTGACAGTTACTGTGATGAGGTTATGGCAACGAGGTTATGCCAACGCATAAACCAGGCTTTAGCTACCTTTAGCTATGGCCATCTATGTCCATTTGGAGCAACCAACTTTTTCAATAAGTTTCAATTCAATTCACGTATGTTGACGTGTGTTATTTGGTGACTCAAGTGACCCTTTCTCACATGATGATGGGTGTAGTCTACAGCTTCACCTCCAGTGGTCCAGAGATATAGCTCCTTTGGCTACCATTCCCTGGATGAATGAGAATCTTCAGACAGGCTTTAGATAATTTGTCTTCCTGCAGTTCACTAATACTCCCATCTGGATAGGTGATCCACAAAGCTAATCACCTGTCTTAGGCTCAGTAGCTGGCCATAGTCCTGAAAAGCTGTCCATGGTCCTGAAACACTGTCCGTGTTGCTGGCCCCTGTGCAGTAATTGTAACTGTAACTGTGTGCACGCACGCACATTCTACTCACCACTTACTGCACAAGGAGTTACGGTTCCTTCAGACGTTCAAAAGTGGCAAGAGCACAGTGAATCGTTAATTTTCTATTAGGAGCATTTTGGACGTCGGCATACTGTCTGCGATCGGCAGACATTTTGGGTGTGTAGAGGGTCAGGAGAATGTTAAACTTCAGGTAACTTTATAGTAATGAGCTATGGCATGGTTCGGCGGCAACCAATCGGAATGTGGACCTCCCTTAAACTCTCATCTACTTCCCCAGATCAAACATTTGAATGTTTCACACCAAAGCCCACATACACACACACACACACACACACACACACACACACACATACACACGCCATAGCCTACACACACACACACACACACGTCATAGCCTACACACACACACACACACACACACCCACACACACACGTCATAGCCCACACACACACATATACGCCATAGCCTACACACACACACACACATACACACACACACACACACACACACACACACACACACGTCATAGCCTACACATCAGCAACCTCATGACACTGAGGTCAGTCGGAATCATGGCCCTGAGCTCCTTACTTATATGGGCTTAACGAGCTGCACACCTACTCACTTTCCCATTTACTTTACCAGTAGAGCAGATAAATACATACATACATACATACATACATACACACACACATACACACATCAATAAATGAACTCAAGTAAATAAAACCTAAAAGTTGGGCTACTCGAGGCTGCAGGCTGAGACTGAGTTGCAGGCCTTGTTGTTGTTTCACCACTACGCTTGGGAATAATTCTCTGTTACACACACACACACACACACACATACGCCATAGCTTACTTTGCCACTTTTAACGCTGTATGTTCAGCGGGGCGTTCTGGGCTTCTTCAGCTACTTCAGCGCTTTTACCGCGCTCAGCCTGAACGCACCTCTAATGACCCGCGACTCTGACTCTAGGGTGTGCATGCATGCGTTAGCGCATTAGTGAGTTAATGAGTTAGGCCGTGTCCGAAATGTTCACTTGTTCACTATATACTGCAACACATAGGGTGTGAGTTACATTGTGTTGTGCCCTACATAGTGCACTTTATAGTGAACATTTCGGATTCAGTGTTAGTCAGTGAGTGAGCGAGAGTGTATAAAACTCTTACATGAAATAGGAGGTGAGATGAGGGAGGCATGATTGACACCTGTTGGTCATCTAACTGCATTCCTCCCCGATCTCATTAAGACAGTATCATATTACTCACTGTCAACTGTGGCTGATGACCTGTAATTCCACTCTCAAAGGTGTAAGAAAGGGGCGTGTGTAGATAGTGTGTGTGTGTGTGTGTGTGTGTGTGTGTGTGTGTGTGTGTGTGTGTGTGTGTGTGTGTGTGTTTGTGTGTGTGTGTGTGTGTGTGTGTGTGTGTGCGCGAGTGTGTGTGGGTGTGGGTGTGCGTGTGTATGTGTGTGTGTTCTTCAGGTACAGCTGATGAACTTTAATCCCAAGCCCAGCCTGCCCTGGGTGCATTACAGAAGCAGCGAAACCCATAAAGCCCAGGCTTAACCAACTTTCCCAGCTGCAATAAAAGTGGGAGCTTGAACTGACTAAGTTAGGGCGCAGTCAGGGTCTGGGAGACAAATATGATTCACTTTTCTGCCATGTGTGGTGCGGAAAAATGACATGGCTCTGAAATACAGACGATAATTTTGAGAACATCCTGTGTATGTGTGTGTGTGTGTGTGTGTGTGGGTGTGTGTGTGTGTATGTGTGTGTGTGTGTGTGTGTGAATGTCCAATCTTGAGGGCTCATCATTTCAAACCCCATCAAGGCGCCTTCACTTTTTTTCTTTTTTCTTTTCTTTTTTTTTTGCGGCCATGACAACTCGGAACAAATGAACAAATTCTGACATTGATTTCCCCTGAATCACCTGCCACCCTGCTGTTGTCCTCCTGCAAGGAGGCAGCCTGAGACAGCGTTGCATGGCCCGAGGTGCCGTCACCACCCAGACAAGCTGTCACCACGCCAGGCCTTGACAGTGAAAGCTGTCTAATGCCACTGTAAGGAGCTTGCAACGATGACGACTGAGCCCAACCACAGCCAATTATCTCTATTCAAGCACTGCATGTTATTTGCCTGAAAGAGCTATGGGGGCCTGTGTGTGTGTTTTTTCTAGGTTAGAATATCTATTGTGTGTTTAAAAAAAGTCTGGTCTGGATTTTTATTAGTGTTATTTTTTTAAATAAATAAATATAAAGAAATCTGTCTGTGGCAAAGAAAACACCCCAGTTTTTCCACCAGCTTCTTTGAGCTTGAGTTGAGCTTGGGAAAATGAAATCATGTTCTCATTTACTGCCTTCAAATATTCAGATGCTTGGTACAGGTTCATAGCCATAGCAAAGTGCACAAGCTGTTCTGTTCAACCAGGAAGGGGTACTAAAAGGTGGTTAAGTGATAAACCTGGTTTAGTTAACTCAGAGGTAGTTGTAAACCTGTTAGTAGAAAAGCCCGGGGCTTCAGAATCTTAACTAAACAAATGACAACAGACTCTTGTCTATTAGGTTTATGACTATCTCTGGGTTAAATACAGTAACATTAGAGTTTTTAAATAAAGTAATTACAGTAACTGTAGTAGTACACCCTCCAGGCCCTAAGCATTGTAACCAGGAGCATAATCTCACATATTGCACATGAACTTGATTAGATTCATCTTCTTTATTACCTTATATTAGCATCCATCTGAACATTAAAGACTTGGTCTTTGCAACGTTAAACCTAACTCAACAACTATCTCATACAAAAATGTGTTTCATTTTCCTTCTCAGTGTTCTCCCACCACTGTCTTCTCCACAGCTAAGGACACTCTGGTCCACTTCTCCTCTGGCTGGTCTGAAAGTGAAGGTTGTTAATCACTCATGATGTGACTTAAAAATCATATTCATTTCCAACACCCCTAACCCAAATAAATCTCTTAAGATGCCCTCCAGGCCACTACGGCCAGGGTGATGTATGAGGCAAACCTCCACCCAATCAGCTACACCCATAAAGCAACAAACTACTGAACTGGAGCGTAGTGGAAACACAGAGCCGTATATTAAACAAAGGCATAAAGAAGTCATATGAGTGATGTTGGAGGCCAATTTCCCCGGAGTAGGGGAATCAGGGTGATTTACACATTTAATTTACACACACACTCACACACAGACCAAACCATCCCTCATCAAACACTTGGGTCTAACACACTGTATCCTGGGCCTCTGTGTGTCACTATGCCAGACCCCGGTGCTACACAAACACCAGAGTGCCAGAGGTGCCTGGCCAAATAGAGTGCCGCAACTTATTAGTCTGTTATTGTTGAACCCCCCCCCCCCACACACACACACACACCTCACTCACACACACACACACACACACACACACACACACACACACACACACACACACTCTGTGTATCACTATGCCAGACCCCATTGCTACACAAACACCAGAGTGCCAGAGGTGCCTGGCCAAATAGAGTGCCGCAACTTATTAGTTGCCTGTGTGTGATAACCCCTGGATTGTGCGAGCTTTATGAAAATGCCTCAGACTATTAGCGCTTCCGTATTTGTTCGCCAGTTCATGCCACATGCTGAGTCCTTTTCTTATTGGTCGGTTTCTTTTTTTGTGTCACCTCTTTTGCCCCACAGCCTGCTCTCTCTGCCTGCTATCACGGCCCCGGCTGCACACAGACGCCATGGCAAAGTGCTTTATAATTACGCTACTGGGAAAGGTCACTGTTCCCAGCGCAAGTCCAAATATGATTTCCAAAAAGTTATTTTCTAGTTCGCTGCTCTGTGACTTCTCAGTACTTCAGTGCACAGGAAGAAAAAAAAGAAAAGAAAAAAAAAAACGTAAAACAAACAAATGACTTTAATCACCGTCTCAGTGCCAGCACCCCCGTCTTCCTTAATTAACGAAAAAAAGGGAGAAAAAGAGAGAAAAGGGGGAACAAACTTGAGAAAACAAGGAGCGTGACGTGATTGACGGGAGGGAGAGCGGAGAGACGGGGCTCGCAGGGGGAGCCGCAAGGGAAGGCATGCCCGGGAGGCAGGAGCTCTCTGTGGACGGAGGGCGACTCCATCTGGCCCCTCTGGGGACTGCGGCTGAGCAGCTGACAGTGTAGCGTAGCATAGCATAGCATAGCCTGGTGCGGGTGTGCTGTGCTGTGCTGTGCTGTGCCTGGAAAGGCTGCACTGGTGGAGAGGACAGTTGAGGAAAGGAGAGGAGAAGAGAGGCAAGAGGAGGAGAGGAGAGGTGAGGAGAGGAGAGGAGAGGAGAGGAGTGAGGATGAGGGGAGAGGAAAGGCAAGAGTAAGGGAGAGATGAGAGGAGACAGGGACAGGGACAGGGACAGGGACAAGGATGTTGGATTCTGGGTGGTGCTGAGGGATATTATTTATTTATTTCATTTTTGGTGACAGGTGTCTTGAAGTTTTCACTTCTAATTCTACAACTTTAGTTTGTCGCACTTGCAGTCATCACTCCCCCAAACCCCTCAGAGAATCATCACCACAGCTGTTTTGGAGGACCCATGGTAACACTGTGTTAATTAGCAGGCCTGTGTTTAGTGGAGGTGAAGATGGAGGTGGCGGTGGTGGTGGTGTGTGTGTGTGGGTGGGGGGGTTCAGGTCCAGGGTTGTGATGTAAAATCGTCTGCTTCTCAGGTGCCAGTGGTGTTCTACTGGGATCTCCTTCTTATCAGACCCCACTCCTCATTCATTACCCAGAATCCCTCAGCCACATTCTAACACCTCAGGGTGTGTGTATCACCTCACACATCCCACAAGAGCCTGGGCATCCTTCCATATGGACCAGCCACCATGTGACCATCTGAAGCTCCTGTTTGAGCAGAGATGTTTGATACCTGTGTGAGTGTGTGTGTGTGTGTGTGTGTGTGTGTGTGTGTGTGTGTGTGTGTGTGTGTGTGTGTGTGTGTGTGTGTGTGTGTGTATGTGTGCATGTGCATTTGTTATTTTTTTTAATTCCACATGAAGGTATGTCTCAAACCGTCTCTTACTGTCAGCCATCAGACAGGAGATGACTATCAGCAGGCTGACAGGAATCACACAGGAAACAGATGATGGCCGTCTTGGGATGCAACCAAAGCGAGGGGGGAGAAGCGCAAAGACCTCAGGAGGCTTCACACTCCAGATGGTTCCACTGCACACCAAGCAGGCTTGGCCACTTGATGCCAACTGGAGTGGTGGCACACCAGCTGTCAATCACACAGCTACCTGCTTATGCCCACACAGCAAGGGCACCATGGATGGCACACCATGTCACTAAGCCTGTCTATCTCCGCTCCGGAGAGACTAACTTATCTGCGCTAATGGAGGTTTCTCTTGCTAAACTCCATATGGGTGGCTAGCAGACCTGTCTGTCACGGTATGAGTGTCTGCAAAAAAAAAAAAAAGGTTTTAATGACCCTGATAGCTAACAAGGAGATTCACGCTCGAACAGATCGGGTTCTCCGAGACAAGTTTGAACAGGGTGGCCCCTTGCTTTCCGACCCAAACTTTTCAAAAAATAATTTTTAAATTGGATCCGGCCTTTCACTTTCCCTTCTCATTTGCCAGCAAAACACATACATACACACACACATACACACACAACTGTGAGAAAGACCACAAGAAACACAGGAAGAACACTAGACAGCAGTTTAGCAGAGAAGTCTGTGGCTCCCACTGACTGACCCTGTCACAATGAAGACCCTCTTCTCTCTCTCTCTTTCTCACTCTGTCTGTCTGTCTGTCTGTCTGTCTCTCTCTCTCTCTCTCTCTCTCTCGCTCACACTCTTCCTCTTCCACACACACACACACACACACACACACACTCACACAGTCTTTCTCAGTTCATAAAACAGGCCTGATTTATCCCCTGTAATCTCGTTCCATTTGTTACGGCCTGATGATGCTGGCGAGACCTGACCCTAATCTGCTTACTCCTAAACTGCTTGGCAGCTGCGCCAGCTCCAGTTCAAGCTCTGGCTCTGGCCCTCCGTGAGCCGTTAGTGCCGTGTTGCCCCACACTGAGTGCAATTATAGCAGTGGCTGGCCAGCTATGCCAGTCTGGTGCTCATCGGGAGCCTGATGGATGGATGTTGGCTTTGGGGGCGAGGACCTGTGGTCATCCTCTGGGTCAGGGAAGTGAAGGCTGCCTGCCGCCTTAGCCAGGAAGTAAAGAGAGTGCAAGGGCCAGTGAGGAGAAGAGGCAACGTAAATGGCAAACTTTTTGACAAGAGGAGAGGGTCTGTGAAGAGACTAGAGTGTTCTTTATCTATTAAGGAGCAATCTCAGTGGAGTGTGGAGATGTGACACCTTCTCGCCTAGTCGATGAGCTTGAGGTGCCCCGTCTGCCTCCTCTCTCCTCATGCAGAGCCTTGACCAGTCTGCTTTATTTTCGCTCTTGTGAGTGGGAGCTGTGCTTCGCTCGGCCTTGTCAGGATGGTGCTCGCCAACGCACATTAAAGTTGCCACGCAGCAGAGCAAAGATCATCTGCCCTCTTTCTCTCTCTCCCTCTCTATCTCTCTCTCTTGCTCCCTCTATATCTCCTTCACTCTCTCTCTCTCTCCATGTCTTTCTCTATCCCTCTTAGTATGAGTTCCAGAGGCAGACATGGGAGTCTTAGGGAGTCTTTAACAAAGTAGACGAGTGTGCTGAAAGTTGCATTGGATTTTTTTTTATTATTGGCAAAGCGGAGACTTCACCAAACCTGCCACAAAGAGAAGCAGTGAAAACATCTTTGTTCAAAACTTTCTTTCAGGTGATTCTATGAGTTTTTGACATGACGCTTTCTCTTAGCCTTCTTTATTTATTTATTTGTTGACAACAACACCTTTGAGGAGCTAGGTGAAGTCTTAGCAACAGATGAGTCATGCAGTATCTTGTAAGCTGCACTTTATTGCTAAGAAGACTAATTATGTTGGATGATATGTGTCTGCCAAATGTCAAACTGCCGGCGAAGGGCAAACGGTGCCTTCTCTCTGCATTATAGCTGGCTTGTCTAAAAGTTATCAAATGTTCTCACATTAACTTGACTGTAGATAAATGCAATCAAAGGCACAATTAAAGGCACCACACCAGGGAAAATGTCAGTGTGTTAAACCTGGGGCTATTTAAATGCTAGCATATCTATTACTGTGTGTATTTTAAATGGTTAGCTTCACTGTTGTACTCTGTGCATTAACCTGCATTACACTGAAGGCCATTTGTTTGATTAAGAGTGTGAACTGGGAGTCACGTGACGTCTGCTTGCACTGATGCGGAGTCACACGGATGCTCGGCGGAGCACACGCGTGTCACGGGGTGCTGATATTAAGCGCGATGGATGCCTGACTGACACGTGGCATTTCGTGCCAAACAGTTGGGGAGGAGTGGAGCGCCCCCAGGGTCTCTGGAGGTGTGGGGGGCCGGCGATGTCCGCCCTTCAGAAGTGGTCGGAGTGCGTTTCGGTGAGCGTGGCTCAGAGCCTTTGTTCTAATTAACCCTCCTAATGAGTTCAGCAGGCGCCCTGTTCCACAGTTGGTGGAGCCCATCCTGCTCGGGGTAATTCTAATAACGCACAGAGGGGAATGGAGAACAGAATGCCAAAAGGTGCCAGGGTCTCCCTGTATGTTTTAATATATCTCAGATACCCTCCAGTTTTCTCTCTCTCTCTCTCTCTCTCTCTCTCTCTCTGTCGGTCTCTCTCTCTCTCTCTCTGTCACACACACACACACTAGTCAATAGAATGGTATGAGCTACTTATCCTATGTTTGTGTGTGTGTGTGTTTCTGTCCGTGTCTGCATTTATTTGACACAAAAGGAGGTTAGAAGGAACATTGATAACATTTTAGCCACCCAAAATGCACTCAGATGAATATATTTTCTCTTAGCTCTGGCCTTAAACTTCTTTACTTCTGAAAAATAGGTTTGTATCACAGGAGTTGCTTTTGGGTCAGCGTACACGCTTGATTACATTTTGTGTGTCTCTGTCAGAGAGAGAGAGAGAGAGAGAGAGAGAGAGAGAGAGAGAGAGAGAGAGAGAGAGAGAGAGAGAAATGAAAACACTTGTTAGTTATATGACAGAGACCCAGACAGCATTTGACTCAAGGCCAGATTTGTTCCGGAATAATTTCTCTATCTCTCGTTTTCTCTCTTTCTCTCTCTCTCTCTCTCTCTCTCTCTCTCTCTCTCTCTCTCTCTCTCTCTCTCTCTCTCTCTATCTCAGGCTCAGGCTAATGGAAAAACAGCCAAGAGTTGCCACGTTTTCTAATTACTGGCAGTATAGGATTACATTTTTCTCAATTGTTAAAGCACTAAAACCTATTTCTCAGTTGCTTGAACTATTTCTCAGAACGGTTTACTCTTTTGTCAATGCTTTAAACAATTTTCAGATACTAGAACCTGGTTTTGTAAACTCAATGATTCCTCTTTCCAAAACTCTCATTACATTCTCATTACATTTTCATTCTCAAAACACATTTGTATTGACACATGTGATGCAAAATGGTAAACATTCTTCTCAGAGTCAGAATTGATTTTACTTACAGGTTTTTTTTTCTGATGGCTTACTGTAAGCACATTTTTTGCAGTTATTAGCTATTTTTGCAAAACTCTACACACAAATTATAAAAAAACTTACATCAAATCAGCAAACCATTGTAGATCCTTGCAAAAGCTAATAAATCTGTCTTAACTCTTTAAACCTTTATAAACATTGTACTTTTGCACCAGTTATGTAAACATACTTGCGCAAGATACACTAGCTTCCTCCCCTGTTGCTCCACCTCTTGAGCTGAATGAACAGGGGTATAGATTTAACCTCGCTCACCTCTTTTAAGGTCTCCAAGGCCTGCACATATTACCCGGGGCAATTATTACCACCGCTCACCACTACACACTGACTCATTGTGTGGCGCTCAATAGCCCAGGGCTTTTAGTATTGAGTCCCATTACAGCAGGCTAGACCTCCAAATCCAATCAATACTCAGCCGCAAACATGACAGCCTGCAAACTGTTGTTGTTTTTTTCCCCCTTTGGCACTTGTGCATGTTTTTTTCCTTTTCTATTTAATAAAAAAAAAAGAAATGGAAACAATAAACAAAAATTTAGCTGAGAGTCAACGATGTCAGTATTTGTTGCATCAACCCCAATCCCGCCCACCTACACACACACACACACACACACACACACACACACACACACACACACACACACACACACACACACAGCTGAGTGAGTGAGAGAGCTGGGAGCTGGGAAAGTGAGTAAGCCCAGGCAGGAGGTCAGAGATGCTGCAGGCAGCTAGGGGAGGGATGTGTGTGTGTGTGTGTGTGTGTGTATGTGTGTGTGTGGGCGAGGTCATTCTTGTGTTTCTAACCTCGTCTCTGATTCCAGGCTCTCGGAGCTCTGATTGTCAGGCAGTTGTTCAGTTTTATTTTTCTGGTAATTTCCAGAGATCAACAGAAACATAAATACACTCCAGAGGCATGAGTAACAGAACAGTTTGTGTTGTTGGCGTGTGTGTGTGTGTGTGTGTGTGTGTGTGTGTGTATGTGGTGTGTGTGTGTGTGTGTGTGTGTGTGTGTGTGTGTGTCTGTGTGTGTGTTTGTTTGTTCATCTGTGCATGTCTGTGTCTGCACATGCAGTATATGCCTTTTTTTAGTAATACAATTGAAATTGTAATTAAAAACATTTTCTCTGTTCTCTAAAAGGGCAGACTACGGAAACAGTACGGTCGGCTACCTGCTCTCCTTTAGAGCTGTGTGTTTTTGAAGTTTCATTTGTGCTCCTGTGCCACTCATCTTTGCCGTCGCCTAAGGGGTGCCTGGGAGACTCGCAGTTTTCTACACATGGCAACGGCGATGATAACACTCCCAAAAATAATGTGCGAAGGGACTTAAACTGTGACTCACGCCTTAGCACTGCTATCAGTTCTTATCGCAGGCGAACAGTAAACAATTGAAACTGAAGCTCATCGAGAGCAGCATCATGCTAAATCTGTTAAAGTATCTGAACAAAGAGGCAATTCAGATAGCAGACACGTTGAGCTTTGATCTGATCGAGGACACATCGGAGCCAGATCTGGGCCAAGGCTGGGCCACAGTCAGCGGTAATCTGCTGATGCAGAGGCAGGAAGTGGCTTAGCATTTAATGGAGGCTGGTATCTACCATCCGCGCTCCCTCGCCATGCTAGCTGTGCACTAAGCCTGGCTGGCACAACACTTCCCATCTCTTTTCCCTAAAACTTGTAAAGTGAAAATGGAAATAAAAACAAGAAGTAGTCCTCTCACTGTGCAGTGGGGGAAGTTAGGACATTTTGGGTTTAGTTATTTCTGTTGCATTGGCCAACTGTCTGGATGTGCTAATAACTATCCAAAACACCACTGCCTGACCACCAACCGCAATTAAATATGAACACATTCTCTCTGCACTGCCTTCAGCGAAAAAAGAATTTTTTTCCTACCTTAGCCTGAGCTCTCTATATCTACCATCCGAGCACTAAATAGGTCTGCACTATTCAGACAGTATTCTTCAGTCACAAAACACTACCCAGAGTAGAGTGCATGGCAAACATTTCTTAAGGACCACACTTTTTAGACACTTGTTGAGTCATGAGGAGTAGTCTATTTTTTCCTTGTAAGTGTGTGTGTGTGTGTGTGTGTGTGTGTGCGTGTGCATGTGTGAGAAGAGATTTAGGCATCCCCAGCATTTCGTAAGGACGACACTGTTCAGACACTTGTTGGGTCACAAAGAGTTGGTTGGTTGTGTGTGTGTGTGTGTGTGTGTGTGTGTGTGTGTGTGTTGACGCACGTGAGTGTGTGTGCATATTGTGTGTCCAATAACAAGCGCATAGAGTAGCGAAGGAGGCACAGTAGTTACGGATGCCAAACATCTCTTGTAGACTAAATTGTTAATGTTGTTGATATCTCCTTGAAAACAAGTCAGTATTGTGTAGCACACACTTCCTTCACAAAGCACTACCGCTCGTTCCTGGGTTCAGGGTTAAAGATACCACATACTTCTGCTTCCTCTCTCCCTGTCTTGGCATGTATTGCCTTCTAAAGATGGTACTCAGCAGAGGCGGACATCCGGGTTCAGAAAGTAAAAGTCCTGCCACATATTTGTTCCATCCAATTCACTGAACCAGCTAATCCTAATCCAGGCAGAAGAAATACATGGCAGGACTTACTTTTTCAATCTGCTTTGTCCGCCATTGATACTCAGTAGAAGGAATGACACATCTACTGAATGACACGTGCTGTTTACCGAAAAAAAAAATCATCAAGGGTACCTTTGTTTAATAAAAGGAAAGAAAAGTCTCACCGGACACATCAGTCAGCCTGTAAGATATGCATGCTCACATTACTGGGCCCCGTAGCCCAGAGTAACCTTGGAGAATCACTACCTCTAATGAAGACACAGAATACAGCCCTTGATAAGACTTCCTGACCTGCGCTTGACACAGTGTACAAGTGGTTCATAGTCAACTTTGTCCATCTCCCAAGAGAGTGAAAGAGCTCAGTAAGTGTTCTTTAAGTGTGTGTATGTGTGTGTGTGTGTGTGTATGTATGTGTGTGTGTGTGTGGGTGTGTGTGTTTGTATGTACATGTGTATGCATGTGTGTATGTACATGTGTATGCATGTGTGTATGTACAGTATGTCACAAAAGTGAGTACACCCCTCACATTTTTTATTATATCTTTCCATGTGAGAAGTTTGAAGATATAACACTTTGCAACAATGTAAAGTAGGCAGTGTACAGCTTATATAACAGTGCAAATCTGCTGTTTCCTCAAAATAACTCAACACACAACCATTAATGTCTCAACCACTGGCAACAAAAGTGAGTGGGGCCAAGGCTTCAGGCCTGCATGTTGGAATGGTCTCCCTCTGATGATGTCACCTTTGGTTGCCCCGTTTGTTATACCAAGTGTTCTGGGGAAACCTTGGGGATCTATAGCCAGATCCTTACAATGTGCAGACCCTCATTACACACACCTGAGCACTAAGGGACCATCGCCAAACACTGCTCAACTCAGAAACACACTCACACACCTGTGGTGATTATGCTGTGTGTGTGTGTGTGTGTGTGTGTGTGTGTGTGTGTGTGTGTGTGTGTGTGTGTGTGAGAGAGAGAGAGACAGACAGACAGACAGACAGACAGACAGACAGACAGACAGAGAATGAAAGTGAGTGTGTGTGTGTGTGTGTGTGTGTGTGTGTGTGTGTGAGAGAGAGAGAGAGAGACAGACAGACAGACAGACAGACAGAGAATGAAAGTGAGTGAGTGTGTGTGTGTGTGTGTGTGTGTGTGTGTGTGTGTGTGTGTGTGTGTGTGCTTGTGTGTGTGTGTGTGTGTCTGTGTGTGCGTGTGTGTAAACATGTACGTGTGTGTTCATGTATAATTTATCAAACACTCATACATCCTGTATGCACACGGTATTCATACCAATGTATTCATGACACAAGTAAACAAGCAAAGGCACATGTGATCACATATAATTACTTCACCTTGGAGCGCCATTCCATTTCCCTACAACATGCTCAAGTGAAATGGAATGAAATGATAGTAAATGACCAGGATACTTTATAAATTCAAATACGTGTAGGTGTATACATATGGGTGATAATATATGCATAAAGGGGTGTATATATTTTGCTAGACTGTTTAGAAGGCTGCTTATTTTGCCCTGAGTGGCTTTTTATTCCAACCTCTTTGGCCCACGTCATTACTCCTTGTGACAATGACAGTCCTGTGCTCATGGATACAGTAAGCTTACTTACATTAGCTTTGCTTAAATGAAGTGTGCGTTTGTGTGATATTGAGCAATGGCTTTGGCGCGTCTGTGGAGCAGAGCCTTGACCATCTGCACGGAGGCTGTGTGAGTGTGTGATGCATCAGCAAAATGTATGGTGCAGCTTTAAAAGCAGCCACGTATATTGCTAATGATGAGATGCATCTGGTGCGCGGGTGTGCAGACAGGGCGTAATGAGGAGAGAGGAGAGAGAGTTCAGGCAGACATAGCTCGAGCTGGAGATATCGCTCATGGCTCAGGATGCCCCTACAGATGAGAAGTGGTGGGTTAGATGGGGGGAGGAGGAGGAAGAGCAGAAGGGGAGAGTATAAGAGAAGGAAAGTAGGAGGAGAGTAGAGGAAAGGAGGAAAGTAGGAGAAAATGAGAAAAGGAAAAGAGAAGAAAGGAGGAGAGGAGCAAAGGGAAGAATAGCAGGAGGAAAAAAGGAGGAGAGAACAAGAGGAAGAGAGGAGGAAGAGGAGCAGAGAGGAGAGGAAGAGGATGTAGTTGGTTGCCATGGAGTGTCTATGCTATTCGGGGATGGAGCTGATTCATGGACGAAGGCTCAGAGGGAAAAGCAACATCACTGTTATTAAAGCCCCAGCTAACGCAGCGCCCAGAGCATTGCCAAGGGAAAGAGTGTGTTTTAGAGGGAGGGAGGGAGGGAGTGTGTTTTAGAGGGAGAGAAAGAGTGTGTTTTAGAGGAAGAGAGGGAATGTGTTTTAGAGGCAGAGAGGAAGTGTGTTTTGACGGGAGAGAGGGATTGTGTTTTAGAGGGAGAGAGGGAGTGTGTTTTGACGGGAGAGAGGGATTGTGTTTTA
>CM059280.1:27426412-27491412 GCA_030347295.1 Setipinna tenuifilis
TTATATACCATGCTCTGCCAATAACAGCAAGTGTCACACCAAGACCCAGAGCTTTCCCCAATCCGTCTGAAACAAGATTTACTCAGCTCTGCTTCTTTCTGTCTCTCACATGACCCTTTGCTCTTTCTCTCTCACACACACGCACACACACACACATACACACTCTCTCTCTCTCTCTCTCTCCATCTCTCTCTCTCTTTCATTGTCTCTCTCTCTTTCTCTCTCCACTCTTTCTCTGCCTATTTTTTATTTTTCTCTCCCTTTATTTCTCTCTTTCCCCATTCTGTCTCTTGCCTTCTTTCTTTAACCCTGTGCTCATGCTTTCTTTGTCACACTATCTTTCTGTCACTCTCTTTCTCTCACTTTCTCCGTTTCTCTCTCTCTCTCTACCTCTCTGCCTTATCTGTCTCTTTCTTTACCTTCTCTCTGTCTCTTCCTTTCTCTCTCTCTCCCTCTACCTTTTTTCTGTCTCTCTTTCTCTACCTTCTTTCTCTTTCTGTCTCTCTCTCTCTATATATCTTTCTCTTTCTCTCTCTCTCTCTCTCTCTCTCTCTCTCTCTCTCTCTGCCCCATTGTTTTTTACAGCCTTAATTGCTGGCAGGGGAGGGGGTGTGGGAGGGCAGGGGCAGCAGCTGATTAGGAAGCAGCAGTGAGTGGTGGCAGTAATGGCGAATCCATCTTGTAATAAAACTGAGATGGATTATTGCTTTTTCTGCAGAGCAGGCGGACAGGAGCCCCACACTTTTCACTGCTCCTTATTGCAGCACATAAATCCATTACAGGGGCCAGGGAACCATTGCTATTTATCTCATATCTTACACACATGCCACACACATGCCTCACACATACACACACGCACACACACACACACACACACACACACACACACACACACACACACACACACACTTATACATGAGCCTGCGCAAACTCACGCACACGTACACAGAGAAAGAGAGGGAGATAGACACAAACACACACAAATACATGCATTTACACATTTTTCAGCTATGTGTTTTTGTTAGTCCACCACCAACACCCAACCCACCTGTCTGTCTTTCCATTTCCTGTTTCTTTCCGGGCTCTATGTTCACAATCATATGTGCATTGTCTGAAGTCTGTCGCGCAAGTTGCTTTGGGGGTGTTCCCAACATAATTTGGTATTTTGCCGGCGGGAAAAGCAAACATTGCGCCTGGCGCATGGTTCAAAGGGGTTGGTGCTTCATTATGGGTGTGTTTTGGGTGTATCAGAATTTATACTGTCATTCCCTTTAAAAGCCAGCGGCGCATTTTCCATGGCTAGTTGCTATTACGGTATTACCCGGACGGCAGGAGTTTTCTCGGTGAAGGAGACCGATCTGCTCCTACGTGAAGTAAAAGCACGTGAGCAGTTAATCTTCGGGGATGGAAAGAATCCCCCCAAAACTGCACGGGTCAAGGAAGTATGGGAGGAAATATCTTCAATTATTGTGTCCTTTGGCAAGAAGAGAACTTCCGAACAGTGCCAAAAGCGGTACAACAACATTAGGAGAGGGGAAAACAAAAGCTTTCAATTCAAAGGAAACATCAAATACAAACAAAAGGTGGAGTTCCATCAAACCATTAGTCCATTAATTTTGTTTTTGTTGATTTGTCTTGCCACGCTGTTTATTTAAAATGACAAAAGAAATCGTAAACAAACTGCAAAACATTGTTATACATTTGTGCCTGTTTGCTTACGAAAACAATAAAATATATATTTTTTAGGGGGGAGGGCATGCTTACCAGGCTATACATGTTGCAGCTCTTCTGCCAGTTGAGCTCATCTGGCACAGCAGGCACAGCAGCAGATGCATCTGGGTTCAAAGCATTGTGCGCTCCTAAAATATCTTTTCAGCAATGCGCAACTGACGACAGACCAGGTTTTTGTTGGTCATCGGCAAATTTGGTTTTTGCATCCTTATACTAACATCTGGTGCACTTTGCGCCACACCACACCTCTTCTTTTCGCTGACACAACCCTGAGGGCACAGTGTCATCTGCTATCTAGACAATGTGATTCTTTGCCGGAAAAAATGAACGATGCACTGGCACAAAATAGTAATGACAGCATGCGCATGTCGCATATGTACAGTGCGCCGCGGCATGATAGGGCCCTCCGCCTCTGTGCTACCTTCCCTGGAGGACACCAAAGGCGTGATGTGTTTCCCCCCTCAGATCATCTGTCATGTGTGTGCACATGTGTGGGGGTCTTTTTGCGGTGTGTGTGTGTGTGTGTGTGTGTGTGTGTGTGTGTGTGTGTCACCTTTGTTGCCCTGTCTCCTGTAGTGTCTCCCCATAGCATTCCTGCCTTTACTCTATTTATCTAAAAACATCCTCTCTCTAGTGGACACACACACACACCACAAAAAGACACAGAACATGGCACTCAAAATGACACAGAACTACACAGAACCAAACACTTGAATTAGACACCCACACCTGTGTGCAAACACACGTAAACACAAACATCACACACACACACACACGTAAACACAGACATCACACACACACACATACATACACACAGACATACACACACACACACACACACACACATTCCTCTTCCTCTTTCTTTCTCTCTCTCTCGCACACTCTTTTGCACACAAACACACACACTTGCCCATCTGTTTTGAGCAAGCAGCTGCTTCAGCACTCTGGCCTGTGTTATTTTTGATTTCTCCAAGGTGTGCTGGTGAAGGTGCAAACCATCTCCTCTTTTCTTCTCTCCTCTCCTCTTATCTCGCTCGCCCACTTTCCCCACCGCCAGCCAGAAGCCTATTGGCCCAGTAGCTGCCGCAACAGCAGCCGAAACAGCAGCAGCAGCAGCAGCCCACCACCACCACAGCCACTCTGCCCAGGGACTCAGAAAAAAAGTCCACATGAAACTTCTCCCACTCTACTTCTCCTCCTCCTTCTCTACTGAGTAAGAGAGAGAGAGAGAGAGAGAGAGAGAGAGAGATGGAGAGGGAGAGAGAGAGAGAGAGAGAGAGAGACTGCTTTTAATCCTGCACACCTCTGGGCACCCATCTCTTTCATCCCACGTTCATTTGCACTACATCCCATCCCCCTCTATGAGAGTGAAAAAAAGAAAAATGGAGGAGGCAGGTTGGTGGTGGTGGGGGTGGTAGTGGTGGTTCTGGGGCGGGGGGGGTCTGTAATGGGGGGACAGAAGAAAAGGGAAACTGATGGATTTTTTCGCAGCCATTTAACTAAATCAAATGACCTGCTTTGAATGGAGAAGAGGAGGTGTTAGATCCCGTCTGATTTAAAATGAAAAATGCCATTAATATTCCAGCGTTCCCCCTCGTGGGCTAGGTAACTGACGAGCTCCAGTTAACTCTATCTTCTGTCGCCTAAGCTGTGGCGGTGCAGGCAAGAGGGCGTCGTAGGGGCGTCTTGACTTCAGACGCCAGCGAGAGTGACTTTGATGTCAGTGAAATCACTCCTGCCTCCGCAGACAGACATGCCCTGCCGGGTGACACACACAGCCCTCCATCAGTCAGTCAGTCAGTCAGTCAGTCCCCGACTCCCATTCAGGATGCCACGCGCACGTCCTCTGTGACGGCTTTCACACAACTCAGGGACAGGCCTACTTTAGTATATAGCAGCTTTGCTGAGTGGAGTTTAAAGGAGGTATGTAGGCTCTGGAATATGTGTTGTAAGAAAGAAAATAGTTCCCACCCCTAAACAAACATACGAAGAATGACAAAAAATGCTTGTTCAGTTAAATGTTTAAAAAATGTTCAGTTAAAATGTTGCATTTTATCCTGCTAACTTTCAGACTTGTTATTAAGTGTGTGGACAAATTGTATCCCCTTTTAAGATGTATACTTGCCCAGCACTCAACACATGGTCTAGAAGTAAAAGGGATATACATGGAACATATATCATGGTTGTGAGCTGTTGATAGCTGTTACATGTTATTAGCTGTTCACTGCTGTTAGCTTACATTATCTGTAAAACATGTAAGCAGTCAAAATGGACAAAAATAAACTGACTAATAAAATAAATAAATAAAAGACTATAGCAAGACATTTTAAAATTGCATTTGAAGGTGAAAAACAAATAAAACATGCTAGATAGAGTGGCTGGAACAAATAAAGCAATATGTTGTACACTAACTTTAGCTATACTGTTATATTGAAAGTGAACATTTTAAAATGGTATTTGAGGGTGAAAATCTTTCTTAAAAAATCGTATAAAAACATGCTAGACGGAGTGACTTGAGTGCAGCCAGTGTCCCCGTTTTTTTGGCGTCAGTGTGTTTGAAGCACCACACTGTGATGATTTCCCATGTCCATGTCTTTAGCCACAAATGGACCAGACCTTACTCCAGCTTTGTGTCACAGAGGCTCGTGACTCAATGGATGGCAAAGGCTCACTGAATATGTGATTCACACATGCTTCACTTTTAGCAAGTTAGTAGACTAAGTGAAGTTTGTAGACTTTACTTTAATTTGCTTTGGCAGGAAGCTCCATGCTCCAAAGGGATCTTTGTCTGTGAGAATGAACTTGACACTGTGAGGAGGTTCATGGCACATGACTTGAGTAGTCAAGACGCCTCCTGATCGTCTGTTTGCAGGTTTTTGGAAACCAATGTGTTCCAGTGAGCACAGTTGTACACACACCCCCAAGCTCAGAGAGATCCTGTTGTAAACCAACATGCCTCAATCAACCCACTCATCATAATCCATCACCCTCTCCTCACAAAGGCAGTAAGGGTTTGACGCCACATGAAGTCTATTCATTATAACATTACATTCCGAACAAGTATTTAACAGAGGAGATATGGGCACTATGTATAAATGATTGGGTAGAGGCGAGTATTTGGACATTGCGAGGACTACTGAATGTCAAATATGCATGGTTGAAATCACTATAAAAACCAGATTAAAATGGTGAAAACATTTGGCGGTTGTGTATCAAAATAAACCTTAGAGGTTATTTTCAACTGCAAACTGGCAATGCTGTGCCACCAACTGCAACACAGTTGACCTCTACAAAACAAGAGGATTGAGATGCTTGTACGTCTAGCCTGGTAAAGCAGCGAACAGAAGGAGTGTTCATTAGCCATGACGTTGACTTTGTGCGCTACATTTTAATTTGTACACATTAAGTGTCGTTTGCTATGTTGCGTTGGTGTTTGCAATGTCTGCATCCCAAAAAATACCAACTTAACGCTACAAAAAGCAAATGACACTTAATGGCAGCAGTCATAAACGAGAATGAAGTGCTATTAATGTTCATGATATGTGTCATGTCATGTTTATAATAGGCTCATGTCACTCTTATGTAGACACCTTCAAATAAACTGTTACTGCCAGGGTTAATGTGAAGAACATCTCATCATGCACACCTGCCTCCTGTCCTGGCTCCTGGATCCCTTAGTCCCCCACCCCCACCCCACAGAGTGGAGCTAGGATGTAAAGCCTCCTCACCACCTCTGTGTGCCTGTCCGCAGTGACACTCTGCAGGGGAAGGCTCTGGATGGCACGGCCCTCCTATCTGGAGCGGCGGTCCTTTTGTTGTCAGAGAGTAAGCGGCATCTCGCTGTCATTCCTGAGGCTGCGCTAGTGAGAAAGCGCACGCGCTGATTGTGTTAGCACACCACCCACTTTGTCTAGCCATCCGCTGGGTGACAGTAGCCATGGAAGTGTGAGCTTGCGCAAGTGTGTGTGTGTGTGTGTGTGTGTGTGTGTCTGTGTGTGTGTGTCTGTGTGTCTGTGTGTGTCTGTGTCAGAGAAAGAGAGAGAGAAAGAGAGAGACAGAGAGAGAGAGAGCAAATCTTTCTGTATTTGCAGTGACTATGTACATCAGAGTGTCTTTGTGAAGGGTGAGTAAATGTATGTGGTGTAAATTTTAATTTAATGAATGTGTGTGTGTGTGTGTGTGTGTGTGTGTGTGTGTACCTATTGTGAGCTTTTGTGTGGTGTATGTGTGTGTGCAAGTGTGTGAAGAAGAAGAGAAAGAGCGGCTCCATGCAAGTGCGTAGGTGTTTCAATGCAGACTGCCATACATCTCAAAGTGTCACCGCTCTGAAATGGAGGCGAAAACTTGTGAGAGATGAAAAGACTGGATAAACGAACAAGGGAAAACTATGGTGGAGTTTGAGAAGAAAGACGTGGACATGCAGAAGGACAAAAAAAGCATAGACACCCCCCCCCCCACACACACACACACACACACACACACACACTTGCACACAGCTAATTAATCACCCATGAAGTTTACTGGAATTGTGTTCTCTGCTTTCTGCTTCTTCCAGCTTTATTGTTGCCACTTTGATGAAACCCCTCTGATTCAACCAAGCGTCAGCAACCTCTTAAATGATGTTCTATACTCACACACACACACACACTGACACACACACACACACACACACACACACACACACACACACACACACACACACACACATATAAGGAGTGGAGATGACTCGAGCACAGAGCTATTCTCTTTAATGACACGACAGAAAAATCGAACACATTTCATGGGCAGGACATTTGGTGCTCAGCTCGTCTGCTAAAAAGCAAGAGATGGGCAAGCTGCATCCAGCTGCCGTGACATTCACGCGGACAGTCATCCTCTCTAGTGGCATAAGTACAGGAGATAGGGAGGAGGTGACCTTGCTAAGAGTCCATAGCAGCAATCACACACTCGCCATTCACAGTATGCGCTGTTCTGCACCGCGTCACTTTCTTTCTTTCTTTCTCTTTCTCTCTCTCTCACCCTCTCTCTCGCTCGCTCCTGGGGCCTGTACTACGAAGCCGGTTTCCTAGCTTACCCAGGGTAACTTCGAGAGTAACTTCATCACGTGCAGCGTAACTTCCCGACTAACCCATACTACGAAAGGTGTATAGGTTTAAACCGGGGTGTGTTGCCATGGCAAGTTACGCTGCACGCCAAACCTGCTCGTCTCAGGTTATGATCTTGGTTAACCCCGGGTTCCCGATTAACCACACCTTTTTTAAACACCACCTCTCCCCCGACACTTCCTCTAGAGACGATGCCAGCGTACCTAGACGACCCGTGCGATATTGGAGCGCAAATTGTGAGGGGCTCTCTTCGGAGGGAGAGGGTATTTTACGATATTTTACACGAGCGGTATGGATTCTCAGCAGATGGAATTCGTTACCTTTGTCAGCTGATCGAGGCAGACGTCTGCAACGTAACCCGCCGAAGTCAGGCCCTCACAATTGAACAAATTGTGTGCTTGTCGTTGCGTTATTTTGCCAGCGGACAGTACATGTATTCAATTGGTGATGCAGAAAATCTAAGCAAGAACACTGTATGTGGAATGATCCGTAAAGTGGTATTTGCGCTCACCAAACTCATGGATGCATTTGTTGTGTTCCCTGGCCATTTAACTGCACTTCAAATCAAAGAAGGGTTCTATGCAGTCGCAGGTAATTACTAATATCAAATATCCGCTTCCCTACTCCCATAGAGACAATTGTGACTGGAAATTGACATGGCTACCAAAATCTACGTTTCCCAAGAGTATTTTGGATAGTAGCACAAAATAAAGACATTGCAAAGCCACCACTCATGTCTACTGTATCAATTTATTTATTGGTTGAACCTGTCCCGTTCCTGAAAAGCCACATGAATGCTTGCTTGCGTGTGCACACATGCGCGCGCGCAAACACACACACACACACACACTTTAGCCATCTAGCTAAACACACTTACCATTCTGAATTATGTTTTTATATTTCATTTTGACCTGTGCGTTTGGCGGTGCCGCTGCCTCTGAAATGTTCACAGGACATACACCAATTTAGTCAAAGGGGCTGACCATTCAATCATCCCAATTCATGTCACTTTGCACATATCGGGCTACTCCATGAAGGTACCGAATATTATTCCGGATTTTTCAAACATTGAACAGGGCAGGCTATACATGATTGGGGTTGCGTAGAGGGACCATTTTCTGTGACTTGTGATTGATCCTATAGCTCCCTCATCCTATACAGCTATTCTGGAATACTGTATGTAGGAAGAGGGATGATACGCATTTACCCCATCCGCAATTCGTTGCCAACACGCTTGCCGTTCTCTATTGGCGGCCGCGGTGTTGGATTCTCCTTTTAATGTGGTTTTGAACTCCTCGAAACTCCGCATAATTGTCTGGCATTCTTCCTCAGTGAAATACGGGGTCCATGCCATTGTGAACAGTGGCGATTTGCGCTGATGCACTCCCCTTTAATACGACCGCGCATTAATCGGCGTCGTAGTACCGTTTGAACCCAATCAGCATAACCGGGTTTGTTCAACCCCGGTTTAGCGCGGGAACCCTGGGTTAGTTCTGGGTAGGTTGACCTACGTTCGTAGTACAGGCCCCTGGTCAGACAGTGCAGAGAGGCTGAGTGAACGAGCAAGTGAGTGAGTGAATGTGAGAACGAGTAAGTGATGGTAAGATTAGCCAGCAGCTCTCAGTAAGAGAGTGGAGAGAACTGGAACACTGGAACATGTGTGTGTGTGTGTGTGTGTGTGTGAATGTATGTATGTATGTGTGTGTGTGTGTATATATGTGTGTGAGTGTGTGTGTGTGTGTGTGTGTGTGTGTGTGTGTGTGTGGAAAGATGAGGAGCACATGATCATAGGCCTTAGTGAAAGCCCTACCTTCTACTTGCCTCCAGCCTTCCCATTTACTCACAGACAGCTGCGTAGCTATAGTACCCAGCAGGCAACACAAGCCCCAGGCCGTTAATACCTCGTTTCCACCAGGACTGTTGGGCTGGTTCTGGTGAAGCACTGGCACCAGTACCAGCACGCATTTCCACAGGTTTCAGAACCCTGAAACACTGGGGCATTATGGTTTCAAATTTCGGACCAGCAACTTCAGGGAGGTGTGCTAGCACCAGTTTTTTGGCACCAGTCACTTTTCAGTCAAAACAAGCGGAACCACTTCCAGACTGGCCACCGGCACTGGCACTGTGGCAGTGGAAACGAGCTATAAATGGCCTCGGAGGGCTGACACGAGCTATGAAGTTTTCAGTGAAGGTGATGGGTTTTTGCTTGGGGCCCCAACAGAATGGGCTAGAATCGCCTCAGCTCAGAGCCCTGCCGAATCCAGAGAGAGCTGCAGATGCATGAGGCAATCTGGGTCTGATCCTGAATATAGCAAAAAGAGATAGAATGGAAACAGACATGGAAAGAAAAAGAGAGGAAGAGAAGGAGATGAAGAAGGTGTATAAAATAGGAGAGTGCGAGTGAGGGATCCTGAAAAATGTGCTCTCCTGAGTTTGCTTTGCTGCTGCAGCAGGAGACCCGGAGGAAGAAGAGGCGGGGAGTGTGGGAATGATGGATACGGAATGATACGGCGGAGGAATGATGGGATACGGAGGAGGGATCAGAGGAGGTAATGAAATGTTTGGCGTGGAAGATGTGAAATGTGCACGGACGGGTGCTGCTTTACGAACACCATGTTCCCGGCCGGCGTTTTCCACTGTCGCCATGGTTTATGGTCTTCTGTGCACAAATCCCTGTGCCCGGAGGATGGCAAATCTATTTGGAGGGGGTTTCCTCCAGCACAACAAGCCCAGGCAAGGCAAGGCCAAAATTGGTTTGGGGGGAAATAACCATTTATCTGTCCTCCAGAAGGGACTGCGCATAAATATCTGGCTGCTCTAACAAGCTTGTATGCACTCGATAAACATATTAGCAGGCCTAGCCCTCACTCATTCTCCTTCTCTCTCTCCCTCTCTCTTTCTTTCACTCCTCCCTATCATTCTCTCTCTCTTTCACTCTCTCTCTCACTTTCTCTATATCTTTTTCCTTATTCTCACTCATTCTCCCTCTCTCCCCATCTTTCTCTCTCTCTATCTTTTTTTCTCTCTCTCCCTCTCTGCTTCTGAATTAATGTCCTCTATTTCATTTCTTCTCTTGCCAACACTCACTATTTTTCCCAGCACTTGCTTTCTCTCAAATACCCCTACCATGAGCTGGCTTCCAGTTACAGCCTTGCCTTCCGCTCTATTTGAGTGCTTCATCTCCACCGGGCCTCCTCTGGCTAATCTTCCCCACTTTGTTCTCTTCCCTCTCAAGTCTAGGCTTGTGATGTTATCAGGTGTTTATGTTTAGGTCGAATCTGATCAGTCACACACACACACACACACGCCTACGTTATGCATATCTGCATAAAGAAATGAGCATCCATCCTCTTCAGCCCTCAGTCCTCACTTTCGGTTTTCTCCGTCTTTCTCTTTACTTCTGTCTCTCTTTCACTCACTTTCTCTCTTTCTCTTATATCTTCCTTCATCCCCCTTCTCTCGCTTCTTTTACCATCTTTTAGCCTCTCCACCATCTTTTTCACTTTGCCACCCCTCCCACCTACACAAACACGCTCACAGAAAGACACACACACACACACACACACACGCACAAACACACTATCTCGCACTACCTGTCTGTCATCCCCTGTCCTGCAGTGCCCTCTACTGGCCAGTGTGACAGATGCATCACCGCCGCTTCCACTCGCGTTGTATGCTGGCTCAAGGACCCATGTGCATGTAGGGCCTTATCCCAGTACCCTAAGTCACCCACTCGTGTCCTTGCACCCCCTTAAAGTGCCCTCAAGCTTCAATCATGGTGGAGTGGGGAGCAGGGATAAGGGAGGTCATTCATAGGAACTAGAGGCAGACTGGAGATTCTTGTTCACCACCCCAATAAACTCACAAAAAGGGTTCCATGCGGTTTACATACAAATCATGAGACTGCTGCCAGTGATTCACCCCTGTGCATCCTGCATGGGTGCTGCACTGACAGGTCTCACTAAACACCACTGGCGCCACCTATAGGCAAAATATGTATACCGCAAGCAATTCCCACCAAACCATATCTTTTGTTTGGATGTGCTGTCTTGATTATGTGATTATGATTGTGTCTCAATCTTTGTGCTTTTGTCTTATGATATAAAAAAATTGCATGTGAATTTCATGTTTGCATATCTTATAATCTAACTGCCACATCCATAGACAACCAACCAAGTATGCTCTTTCAGTTGGGCGTGGCCATAAAGGATTTGCCTTGAGGGCTCTGTGCAGCCTGTATATGGGCAGTGTGTGCAGCGTAACGGCAAAAGCTGCTGCTGTATTTGCGTGAGTGTCTATTTATTTCTGTGTCTGCGTTCATTAATCTGGCCATTCCTCATTGGGGCACTCTCTCTGCTCTGTTGTCTCCCTGACCCTCCATCTCAGCTCTTCCCAGAAGTCATTAATTACACATTTAGCTCAGGTCCATTTGTGTCCGTCACACCAGCGCTCTCATTAGTGGGCCCCAGAGGCCTGCCGGAGAACAGGCTAATGCGATTTGCCTCCTTCTCTTACACACACACACACACACACACACACACACACACACACACACACACACACACACACACACACACACAGAAAGAGAGCCTGCCTGACAAAACAGAGGCTCTCCTCCGCCGGCAACTGCTACCCACGCAGCTTCACAAAGGTTTGCTTTGTGTGTGGAGGGCCGCCCATCCTGACAGACTCCTGTGAGATGAGTGGGCCCAGGGGCTGGTGTGTGCGGTGTGTGTTTTTGTCTCTGTGCTTTTGAAGACCAACAATTACACTCTCAGAAGTGTACTCCAATGCATCAACTGGAGAAAAAAAGGTTTAAGGACCTATAGTATTTATGTTGCTCTCAAACAGGGAAAACACTGTGACACATTACTGCTGCAAAGGTTATTCTCCTTGTTCTTAAACACCAAGGGTAACAACAGTGTTGTTCGGTACTTGTGTAGCTGAAAACCTGACTTTAACTGAGGTTTTACACTTTAACATTTTAGAGTGTATATTATAGTAGAGTAGCTGTTGTTATAGTTGCATTTGGCTGGTGTGTAATTTAAAGAACTGTTGAGGTTTCATTGTATTTATTATAAAAATTTGTAAATATCCTCACAGTATTCTGGAGTATGTATGTAAATGAGCTTAATAAATGTCTACACAATGAACGTGACAGAATGGGTCAAATGTGTAGCAGTCTATACGGTATGTTCCTTTCTCATTTCTTCCCTTATCCTCAACTTCCTGGTTATTATGAGTAATTGTGAGTCATGCACCTCCTTAGAATTCTTGCAGCCCATTTTTTTAATAAACCTCAGATCATGCCAAAGAGTCACCTTTGAGAGAAACTAAAGCAGTTGTGTGGTGATCCAACAGATGTGTGAGACTGTCATGCCTGGCTAAAAGTGGGCCTGCTCCTTCAGCACAGACAGAAACTAAAAGCCGCATCATTTGGTGATCTGAAGGTGGTCTCAAGATGTCACTACCATAACCACTAGAGTGCAGTGTGGTGCAGGACTTGTGGTGCAGGACCTTCAGAGAATTGTTTGCACTACCGTTTCTTTGGAGTACGAACTTTTTGCCATTACCTTAACCTTAACGGAGAAAAAATGGATTTCCAGTATGACCACTTGAGGGCGATGGAGCACATTGTGTAGTGCAACAATCAATTACAAAGGCAGATGGAAGATTAACTGACATAACATTTCAGGAAAATTGACAGGCCTTATTAATTATTTGATTTCGCCCATGAATCCACCTTCCTTGTCTGCATTCCTGACCATGGAAATTTGACATCATACATGACCATTTCAAAATAAAGAAAACAAACGAACAAACAAATATATAAATACCCAAGATTCCCACAAAATGGCAGCAAAAAAATTATGGCAAAGTGAGCGCAAAAAATGAAACAAGTAAATTGAACTCAATATTTTTTTTATCTTTCAGCTGTTCAACAAACGGTTCAGACTCTGTTGCACTGAAGTTAATACATTTCAGACAGCAGCCGCTTAACCCTCAGGTCGTGTTCGCCTCCAGCCCCCTACTTTAGTGTTCCCGGTCAAAATAGACCGGTCTTTTTTAACTGCTCTTAAATTAGCACATTTTTTTTTCACCACCAATTTTTTTATTAAACATTCTTTAGTTGAGAACAATGTTTCAAAATAGTGTCTAGAATTTCTAGAAGTAAACATGAAATAACATCCGTGAAAATACAATTGCGCACTGAAAATGAACTACAAAAATGAACATGTTTTTTGTATGTTGAATGAATGTACTCTGGATACCCATTCATTTCCTATGGCGGTCACTTTTGACCGGCAACACTGGTCACAGGTGTAACAGGGTTGATTAAAATACCCAAAATTGAATGAAATAGGTAATCATCACTTGTATATGTTCAGGTACACAATGTGGAGGATATCATAAGGTCTGGAGGTAATCAGATGTAAAACATAATATTTATGAGCATTATAAGTTGTAAAACGGTCAGATTTGACCCGAACACGACAGGAGGGTTAAATTCACCTCATACTACAGCCTGTCATAAATAAAATAAAGATCAAGAAATTAAGTGGAATCATTTGTACTGAGTGACCAATTATTTCGGAAATGGAATGGAAATTAGAAGAGCAAATGTTTTCATTTTAAATGCATGGACGGATGGATGAATGACAGCTGGAACACCGGCTGGACTTGGCCTTTTTTAGACCAGGTAGCGGCCATTCAGCTGCAACAATGACTACCATGGCAACGGTGCGTGCCCCGTGTCCTGCGCAAATGGCACACACCTGATTGTTGTGTGCTTCAGTCACTGGTCTGTGCGCACTGTGCACGTTGGAGACCACAGTCGGCTGGCTGTTGCGGTTCAGGGTCAGGAGGAATAATGGCAAAGCTTCTGCCATACATTACACCGTCCAGTCCAAACAAATTGCCACGGTATGGACAACGAATGATATTCACAGGTAAATCTGGAAAATGTGTTTCATGCCTTTTACTTTAACGAACCCAAGTGTGAATTGTATTCAACCCACAGTCAAAGTCGTTGATATCACGTAGCATGTGTTAACTGAACTTTTTTTTTTTAACTACCAGGTCCTGACGGAAATGGAGATTACCGGACAAAGCAGTACGAATTCAAGCGATTCATAGGACATGGCCCGTTATCCCCCGAGAGCACTGGAGACCTTGACTACCTGTTCCGCGCTGCCCCGGGCACCCCGCCACCCCTACCGAAGCACCACTATGTCGGCGGAGTGGGCTGGGGCGTGCAGTATTGTGGTGCCATAAACGCCTCCGCTCTGAGCAGTGCGCACCGATTCAAGGTACCTTTGCCTGTAAACAATAATACAGTAAGCAAAACAGTACATTTCCGGTAACTAGTATTCAAACTAGTAGGCCAATCAAAATAATCAGGACAAAACATAAGCATATGCTATCAGTAGATGTCATCACTGTGTCAACTTAAGTTAATATACAGTATTTAATGTACTTTTCAAGCGTGCAGTAGTTTATGTAGGTCTATTTATTTTGTAATTTCAAACAAAAAAAAGAGTTTGTACCACCCTAAAGAACTATATGATAGTAAAGTAGGCCTAATATAGGTTGATTTACTTTATTTTCAGTGACTGTAGCATTATTAAAACTGCCAGTTGTGCTTTTTTGAGTGACTCTACCATAATTAAAGCTGCCATTTGTTTTTAACAGCAAGGTGAATTTAGGACAGCAGTGGAGGACAGAATTGCTCACAGATATCAGAATCCATGGTGGGGCAATAAGCAACCTAACCTCTGTATTTTACACCCATGCATGCACACACACACACGCGCACACACACACACACACACACACACACACACACACACACACACACACACACACATTTATATTTCTGCATGCCTGCCTTACATGCACACACATGTGCACTCAGCACTGCATGCACACGCACACATACACACATACGCACACACACACAGTCTCTCTCTCTCTCTCTCTCTCTCTCTCTCTCTCTCTCTCTCTCTCTCTTGCTTTCTCACACACACACACACACACACACACACACACACACACACACACACACACACACACACACACACACACGCAGTCTGTGTGTCACAGCTGCAGACTAGTGTTTCCTGAAAGCAGTATTGATTACCTGAGGGTGCTGATTGAGCCCCGGTAGTGTGGCCACTGCAGCACCCTCTGTGCATCCCTCTGCTCCCACATGCATTATTTACCTCCGGCCGACAGGTTTGTGCCGCCCCATTTCCTGGACAGGCAGGCCGTAGGCGCTCGAGGACGCCTGGCATGGACCCACAGCCTCTACGATGACTACTGCCAGCAGGAGAACCGGGACTTCCTGCTCAATAACAGGGTAAGGACGACAGAACACAAGGTGAACAGGTAAATCCTCATGCTCCTCACTTCCTGTCTGATCCTCCTGCTACAGGAAACAGACACACTAGACATGGCGTATGATGACTCGCTTACACACACACCCCTCTGATTCAACCAAGCGTCCGCAACTTCTTAAATGATGTTCTATACTCACACATATACACACAGCACCCCGCAAGGTGCAATAAAGCTCATTTTATAGGTGGTCAACTGTAATCTCAGGCACAAAATATGTCAAATTTGGGGAAAATGTAAATAGTGAAGGCACTCGGAGAGCGCATCAGCACTCGGAGAGCGCAGACCTCCGTCAAGGCAGCTTAAGACTCCACCTTAAGACATTAAAAAACATTAAAGATCTGTAACTATTGAAGATATGTCAAATCCGTTAACACTCTACTGATCCACAACGCCTCAGCTACAAGTTGGTGTCAGTTGCATGTCTCTCGCTTGATTAGTTGCTTCTCAGTAGCCCATTTTTTCACAAGGCCCTTATTTTTTTTACTAAACATTGTGGGCATTATTTGTGCAGTTATAAGCAAAAATGTCCAAATTGCCCCTATCTCGCAATGGTGAACAATACTTAAAAAAAATTCTGGATCCAGATGGTTATCTGGATCACCACCAAAAACAAATCAGTTCTAAGTTAGCCCACTTCTGACCTATCCTGAAAATTTCATTTAAATCCGTCCATAACTTTTTGAGTTATGCGACTAACAAACAAACGGACAAACCAACGCTGGCGAAAACATAACCTCCTTGGTAGAGGTAATAATAAATAGATCATTAAACATACTGTTTAATTTATTCCACTTGAAGAATTTAGCCCTACAATATGGGTTGTTGCCATGCGACAATGTATGAGCGCATGTTCTGCTAGAATAGTTACCCTCAAGAGCTGTACAAGTGATATGCAGGGCAGTCTTTGAAACCATGACACTGTGCGACCTTGTTTGCAGGCCACTAGGGGGTAAGGTAATCTCTCAGCCCCTTCTAATGTTTACACAAAACACCGGTAAGCTGACACATCCGGCACTGTCTGTTTACTCAGGCCCACAGCAGGGGATGCAGAGAGAGACAGAAAGAGAGAGAGTGTGTGTGTGTTGGCGTTTCCTTGCTGACATACTTGAATACACTCATAAAGATGTTCTCCTCAAGCAGAACAACGGTGAAGTGGGTCCCTATGGGGTTAGATTATAAAACTTAATGTGTGTGCCTCTGTTATGCTCCCCCACCTCCCTTTCTTTCACTTTCTCTTTATCTCTCTTTCGCTCTCTCTAACACACCGACTTACAGTATTCTTTCGTCTGATTCATTGCTTATAATCTATATTTATATAGTGGTAACCATGGGTGCAGAAGGATGCACACAAGTTAGGTTAGCTCCAAGGTCCCCCAGCGCAGCCATGGCCTAATGGTTGAAACAACACTAAGTAGTTTTTTCAACCTGAAAATAACACTTCCAAAATCTTTTTAGTGGTTCATCAACTTGTAACATTGCGATAGGCACTTTTGAATTTGCTTTGCTGCGCTCCATGGGCTATCACTAAGTAAGTTCGGAGGAGTGCACCGCCTCTCTGTAGTTCTCCATGATAGACAATTCCGCTTCCAACCGGTAGTAACCGAAGATGAAAACTGCTTTAAGGACTTCGTCTTGGCATTGGAAGGTCATAAGTTCAAATCCGGTACCAGTTCCAGTCATCATCTTGCACTTGCTTATCACAGGTATGTCTGTTACCTCACTTGGCCATGTGTATCTGATTTCAGACCAACAGTCTTCCTCTTTCCCCTTAAAGTTCCCATTTGGGTGTTACAACAGCTGCTGTTGTTTGTTTTTTCTTTTTGTGGTTAGAGATGCTTCTACGTTGTGTGACTTGTCAGATATGCCTATTATGTATGTATCTTAGTCAGGTGGGTATTTCAGATTTTACACCTTGTTCCTCATGCCTTTTTAAAGGGGTCCTTCTGGTAAAAACCACTTTGAGTAGCTCTATTTACAATGTGGTGGGTCACAACAAGCAGTATATGCACGCAGCATTCCAAGACGTGAAATTCGACCCTCATGGTTTTACTGGTCATTGAAGGGTCGAGCTAACCAAAACGAGCGGATCAGAGCATGCTAAACCTATCTACGTCACTAGGTCATAAGCCCCGCCCAGAGCCATGTATGGCACGCCAACATCCCAGAGGAAGAATAGTGGACAGAAGCTAGGTGAGTGAAAGACAGCGAATTTGCCCAATCAGAGGTGCCTTATTGGGTATTATGGATATTAACGAGGGACACCGGAAAAGCCAGTCGTTCAACCACTAGACCTGTTCTAGCTTACAGAAAACAGCGTCAAGCAAGAAAACTAGGACATAATTTTTCACAGAAATGACGCACAATGCATTCAACCATAGTGGTGATACAGCAATATGAATAAAAATAACGATGGAAGGACCCCTTTAAATATACTAATAAAACATAGGTCTACATCCCCCTGCTGATGACATATTACTCTATTTACAAATAATTTTAAAAGTACATTTTTTGTTTACTAATCTAAAGAATTTCAACATTTTCAAAACATATTGCACAATTTTGGAAAATGTATTAATTAACATGATGTATCTACTTCAAATAGAGAGAAATGTCTGGGTCAGACTTACAAAATGATTAATTTGATTATTTAATCACCTGTAGTAACACAACATTGTCGACATATTTTATGCTGTGCTGTTACAATTTACGTTGTGTTTGGACATTTATCTATACACAGGCAAAAAGAAGAGTAGTAGTGCAACAGATATGGCTAAGAATAGTCCACTTAATTATGTAAACATGAAATTTGGCACAAATGTTTATAGAATGCAGTCTTTCAAAAAATGGCAATGGTCACTGAAAATTCCAGGATGGCTGCTATTTTCCAAGATGGCTGCCCTCTAGACTTACAATTCCTAATATTAACTGCTTGAATTTTCTCCCATCCCCAGTCAGCTAGACTCTCTGCTTCTGGCTGACACAAACTTGCCTGAGCCCACACCCAGCCTGCCTGATACGCTGCGCGTTTAGTGTGTTGAATCAGTGCAGCTCTTGTTGGAGGGATGGCTTCATATGGTCTAAGCTTTCTGGCAAATGCATCAAGTCTAGCATCATCCACACTATCTGCAGTGCTGGACCTGTCATACATAAAAACCACAAACCTCTCCAGAATCCTCATGGCATCCTCCTCAATGGTTGGTGAGAACTGGCTCACAGTAGAAAATACTGGAGGTTCCTGGGTGAAAATGGCCCATGTCTGCCATGCTGTCTTCTTTCCTTTATATCGGAATGCTGAAACCACATTACAAGCTGTAAATGTGTGGAACAACAAGGACCAACTTGTCATCCCCCGGTCCAGGCTACGGACTTTTGGTGATAGAGCCTTCTGCATTGCTGCCCCCACTCTTTGGAACAGTCTACCTCTCCACATCCGCCAAGCCCCCACTCTGGCTACGTTCAAAAAGCATCTCAAGTCCCACCTTTTTACTGAGGCCTATGGTCTTTAACCCTTCCCTCCTCCCCTCTCCCCTTTTCATTAGCCCCATCTTCTTTGTAAAGCGACCTTGGGTTCCATGAAAGGCGCTATATAAATCCAAGTTATTATTATTATTATCATTATTATTATTATTATTATTATTATTATAACAACAGCATGCCTTTGGCCTTGTCTTGACCAACAGAGCTGTAAATGGCAATCCATCGAAGGCTTTGACCTTGACCAAATCTCAGCCACAGCTGCTGCAAACCCATGATTTGGAGAGATGGGAACATATGGGAACAATTTTTCATTTGCAGGTGTTTTCTTTGTTTTCGTCGTTTAGTGCTTTGCTTCGTTTCTCTATTTGCAGCGCATTTGATGATGATGAATTTGTTTTTGTTACTTGCAGCGCATTTTTTTCATTTGCACCAGGTCCTTTGTTTGTATCTCGTTTAAACTTGTGTTTGTGTTTGTGAATTTGCATCGCTTCTGCACTTGTAGCTATTTCCTCTAACTGAGCGGTATTGGGCATTTGCAGTGTGTTTGGCCCTTGTCGGCCACCGTATCCCCCTGCTGGTTGTCTTTGTATGTCTCGCCATGTGCTTCTGTTTTTGATTACCATGTGCTTTTGTTTTTGTCCTGTGTCCACACCCTAGTCTTATTTTTCTCCTTGTTCCCGATCGTGTTCACCAGTTCCTTGTCTTGTGTCAATTCCCTTGTTTCCTCACACATTGTGCCTCAAAAAGCATGAGGGAATAGTTTTCTTTTCTGTAACCTTGACTTACCCCATGACTTCTTTTGGACCTTGTGTCTGCTTTCAGACTCCATGGAGTGTAGACATAAAACATGTGTTGTAAGCACTGGCATATTCTCTAATCCTTGGCAGAAAGTCAGGAGCTGCATAGTCTGCAAATGTCTTGGACCTGATAGGTGGCAGTGTATGGACCAAAGCTGAACCATTAATGATGAAGGCATCGGCCTCTGTTTATTGATTTGGAGGGGTGATGTGTTTCTGAAGTATGGAGATCAGTTGGGACTCCTGACAGCTGTAAACCTTTCCACCAACACTCAGAGATGCAGGGAATGACTGATTTTAATGCTGAAAGAACTTCTGTGGGTCACTCCCTGTTCTGGCAGGAGATGACCAGCTTTGAAAACGGGTGGTAGCTGGTTCTGTAACAAGCTTATCTCATAGAATGAAGATGGATTGTCTTCCAAGCATGTTATAAAGTCTTGGTACTGTGTCTGACCTTTCTGCAGGTGACTTTGAATGAGCTCAGCAGAGCTGGGATGAGGTACCTCCTTGGTGTCTATTGAGAACAAATCACCACTATTTCTGGACCCTTTCTAAGAATGTCTTTTGGGCATGTGGTGTCTGCTCATGGTGCAGAAAGTGATTACTTGCCTCTTTAGTTTGTGCCTTTATACAAAGATACCAGATGACTCACTTCAGGGCCAGAAACCATCCATCTCCTCAAGGCTGGTAAATTTTCAGTAAGCCCAAAAGCTCCATCATCAGTCTTAATGACAGCATTGGCCTGCTCATGAGCCTGATAGAGAGCAAGAGCTGAAAAGTCATGCTTGGTCTTGTGGACAACAAAGTTGTCCTGAATTTCTGAGCCAATGCTGGGTGTTTACTTTCCAAAGTCATCACATTCCTCAGATGAACAGGCAACCATCGGGCATAATGGGTGTTGTTATTGGCGAAAAGGTATGGGATAAGCTCCCTTAATGCCTGACAGTAGAGGCTGAAGTTTGCTTTACGGAATGATCTGATCAGCATGAACATCGTTAGTTCCACTGATCACACCATATGCCAGAATTGAAATTGCACACTTTGTTGGCTTTTGTTCTCACACCATTCCTCAAAGCCCAACATGTTTGTTTTGTGCAGTAACTGTTGTAGGCAGACTTTAACAACTTGTAAAGACTAGGGCTGCAACTAACAATGATTTTACTAGTCGACTAATCTATAGATTCAGTTTTCGATTAGTCAGCGATTATTTCTGTTCCGACTTCACTTGCTCTACCCTGTATCCGTCAATATTAAGTACTAGTAAATAAATGAAAAGAATGACAACAGCACCAGAAACTACAAGCTTAACAGCTTAAGTTGATTTTCATTTTAATAAATGCACTTATATGGCTCAAATAAAATAAATATGATAGTCATTTCACAACTTAAAATAAAGTGCAAGAGCCTATCAAGTAATAAAAGGTAGCATCCTCACAACAGGAGAGAATGTAAACACTGAGTTAACATCCAGTAACTTGAGAACCGACAAACTGGCCATGGACATTAAGAAAACTGAGGTAAGTGAGATTGTTGTGTCTTAAAGTGACTTGTCAAATAAGGCCATATGTAAATAAAAAGTAGAAAAGGATTTAAGCGTACGGCTTATTGCAGTGCATAAATGTCAGCATGCCCACGTGATCTGGGTCAAGATTAGCTCTCTTCTTAGAGACAGTGTTCCTAGCTACAGAGAATAGCCATTCAGATGGTGTGGAGGTAGCAGGAATGCATAAGAATGACTTGGCTAAAATTGCCAGTGTGGGGTACTTGGTCTCATTGAGCTTCCCCCAGGACATAGGACATTGTCTCTTCAGGATTGGTGGCTCAGCAAAGTACATCAGCACCTGTCATGAGACATAAGATGAAAATTAGCATCTGAAATGTATTTTAGGTTCACCAATAAAACAAAACAAACAAACACAAAAAAAACTTACTTCATTGACTCCCAGTTGTTCATGTGATGCCTGCTGATCTATCTCATCACCATCTGAATCGCATCCAAGAAGTGAATCGAGAGTTGATTCATGCCTGGATGTTGAATGCAGATGATCTGATGGTGTGGACTCCCCTGTGCTGGGCTGGTTCTTCTCAAAGGCAATCTGTAGAGCTAGATCTTGTAGTTTACTCTGCACACTGAACTTCTCCTGTGGTGTTAGGAATTTCAGTTTCTGGAAACTTGGGTCTAGCGCAGCTGCAAAGATGTGCTTGCTTGGATCATCATTATCTCTGACACTGACCACATCAGTGCAGTATTCAGTCATCCCCAATGAGGCAGCAGTCTGAAAAGCCTGCACTGACGCTACATCATAGGCAATGCTGGTGGACTTCAATAGTCCTCTGTACAGAGGAGGGAGGGTAGAGATTGTTACGTGGCTTTCCCCACTCAGGAACTCAGTGGCACATTCAAATGGTTCAAGAGCTTTTGCAAGGTGTTCCAAGAGGGTCCACTGATCAGGTTTAAGATCCAGGTACCTTTTACCTTGTGGTGTTGCTGTTGGATCTGATAAAGTGGCAGTAACGGGCCATCTTTGTTCAAGCAGACGGGTGATCATGTAATATGTGCTATTCCATCTAGTGGAGACATCCTAAATGAGACGGTGATTTGGAGTCCCCATCTGTTTTTGCTTAAGCTTAAGCTTGGTTGACGCCAATTCACTTTCTTTCAAATGCTCCACAAGAGCTCTTGCTGCTCCAAGTGCATTACTGATCTGTGTTTGCTTCAGAGCATGGTTGACCACCAGCTGTAAGGTGTGACCTGCACAACAAACTGACAGCCACCCGTGTCGATCATGCAAAATGTTAGCAGCTAACACAATATTGCGGCATTGTCATGGAGAATCCCTACAATCTTGGAGGGAGGGAGTCCAACCGTTTCTAAAGCCTCCTCAATCCACCCTGCGATGTTTGCACCTGTGTGTCGTTCCTTATGTGGCATTGTCGTCAGGCAGTAGTTTTTGAATACCCAGTCATCATTTAAATAGTGGCAAGTAATGCCCAGGTATGCTTCGGTGGCAAGACTGTCAGGGCAATCTTCCCACTTGCTGATTTGAGAGTATCTTTAACATGATTGAGAACGGTTTCATACTTTCCCTCCATGAGCTTGGTAAAATGTGTTCTTGAAGGCAACACATAGTCAGAGTTGAATGTATGAATAATTTCCTTGAAACCCTCGCCTTACACCATTGGTATAGGCCTCATGCCGTAGACCAGCATGTTTAGAATGCTGTTAGTGAGAATTCTGGCCATTTCAGTGGTGCAAATGCCTCTCCGCATGACGAAGTCATCCACACACCTTTGCTTTGAACTTCTAAAGTGGTAAAATGAAAATGTAAAAAAAAAAAAATTGAGTTAGTCTATTTATGTTCATATACTTATTTATCTACAACAGCCCATCTACTTTATCATACATCATGCAGAGCTGACGCTAACTTTAGTAGGTGAGGTGACAGCTTGAATTTAGCTTACAAGTATAAGCTAAATTCGGAAACGGAAAACATAATGATAATTTAGTTTGGCTATTTATGTTTGTACACTTATCTACAACAGCCTATATACTGCCAGACTTTAGATATAGTTAAATGCAAATATTGGGATTTTGCATTGCCAATATCTCGGACCAAGAAGGTGGGAAGTGCACAAAATATACACAAACACACAGGATGCCATTCATTCCAAACCCACATCCATGCCCACTCCCAGCAAATCATTTCCACACAAACTTTCACCTCACAACACTGACCTACCACAAACTCATCTTACCTACGGTTCCCACATTTCAATACACTGCGGCGGTCATACCATGTACTGCTACATCTACTAGTACATCTAGTTTAGCATTTATCTGCTGCACTAGAGCAGTAACTGAAACTGAACAAGAGTGGGGTGGGGGCGGAGGGGTGAATAACCAGTACTGTCCTACACCTGCATCCATGGCTGAGGTGCTCTTGAGCAAGCCACCTAACCCCATGTGTGCTTCAGGGGGACTGTCCCTGTATCTAAATCATTGTAAGAATGTAGAATTCTACATGTTTTTTTAGGAATTCCTTTCCTGTCAAATGAATATCATTAGACTGCTGTTACAAGTTGTTGTCCAGCAAGCAGAGACTAAACTTAGTGAGGGTGGGTGAGTGTTAGCTAAATGCAGTGTAATGTCCTTCTCTGCACTGACATGGAGCCTACATGGTCCATCATGACCAACATTCTTACTAGGGAGGATAAATAGATAGATGTAATTTATGTCTTCCAAACTGGCAAATTAAGAAGCGGAGAGAGAGGGGGGTGGGGTGGTAAAACAAAAGCTAACAGAGGTGTAGAGGAACACAGAGTAAGCAGACTACCATCATACATGCAAGGAGATGCATGTGCCTAAGTAAGGTTCCCCGAGCAGGGACACTACAGACACACATACTTCCTACACAGCCAAAATTATACTGTACAAGCATGGGACCAACGAAGAGAGTTGGTTTAGTGTTTTTTGGTTTTGTTAGGAACAAAAGCAGTCTAGGAAGAGAAGGGTCTTTACAAGCTTTTTAAAGAAAGAGAGGGATGTCGCTGCTCTTGTAGCAACTGGTAGGTTGTTCCCGAAATGCTGACAAAACCACATATTTTGCAGCCAAATGTTTTGCAATTGCCCTGATGGTAGCAGGATGATGGCGGTAAAAAAATGGCACACATCTGACTGGCTACCTCTCTGTCTCTGCCTCTGTCTCCCTCTCTCTCAAACAGAGGCGCTATGCCCAGAGGAAGGAGATGAGTGCACCTCGGCCCCACAGCCTTGTCCTCCCTCAGATAGTCACCAGCAGCAGATAATCACCAGCAGAAGAACACCCATATGGTCCACGCTTAGCCCCGAAGGCTAATGTGTCAAATAATCAGTTTAATAAACCTTCACTTACCGATATGTGTTAGATTTCTAAATTGACTGGGTTTAAAATAAATCTGTTCAGGAAACACATCTCATTCATTCTCATGAAGGCCATTGTGGTGGATGGTAGTGTTTTTGATACCCCTCAAAACACAGAATAAACTCCTGCACACTTTACATTTTGTACTTTTTTGTACGTTGTACTTTTAAGTCTTTAGACCTTCTTTTTTTGGAATGGCTATTATGGTCATACCATTGCTTACGTGTTCATAAACCATGACATCACATGACGCACAACTGATTCAGTTTCAATTCGCTTGTTTCCATATTGTGGTAGCCTCAGAAAATGTTGATAATTTATGAGATGACCATTTACGGAAGTCAATTTGACATAATGCTGAAATGTCAAGGCTGAATTGTCAGCTATTAAAAGCAATAGCTGAATATTTACATTTGTCCAACACCAAAATACCCATTACAATCTTGCCAAGCCTTCTTACATATATAAGGAGCTGTACAGGCTGCAACAGGTAATTATCCTCAAACCTGCAGAAGAAGCAATGACTGTTGTTACCCAAAGCACGGAAAAGCAGCCAGATGATCATCAACATGCAAAGAGGTCCTTTGCACTGTGGCAGCAACAGTAAAACTGACAGAGACCAAATCTGTTGCTCAAGAGGAGACTTGTGTTAAGATGGATGACCAAAGCCAAACATTAACAGAGATCAGTCAGTGGAGCATAGGCAGACTCTTGCGCACAGTCTTTCTGGAGAAAGCAAAACATGCTGTCAGTAATGTGGTTATAAATAGACTTTCAGGTCTCAATGCTATAACCCCATCTCAGCTGTCACAGTCTTCTGGTGAGCTGACCAGTACGAGTCAACTCGAGGAAAACAGAGGAACTCCATTTCTGTTGATAGCTGACTTAGCAGCATCTACTCTTACAGAAACCTTTGTAAAGAAGTTGATGTGCCTGGTGCAGTCTACTGAAAGCTCTGATGAAGAAGACGGTGTTGAAATGGAATTTTATGGGGATGATATTGATACTCCCAAAGATGATGTGAACTCTGTGGCCTTTGGGGTTTTTGACACAAGAAAATCAAGGTTAAGGATATTTTTACCAAACCAAAGCCGAAATATCCTGGACAGCCACCAAAAGAAGTACCTGAAGGTTCTATCATAGACCAGGAACTTAAAGCATCTGAGGAGGACTTCGACTCATGTACTAAAGAGGTTGTAAGTCAGATTGTGGTGGCGTACAAGTCAATGGGTGAATATGAGGATGGTAACTTGGATGAGGATGGACGAACCTCCAGGGACTCTTTGGTGATGGTGAACTTTGTTGACAATGTCTTAACCCAACTTGAAAACTTGGCAGATGGGTCTGAAGACACTCAAAAAAGTTCATGTATGGATGCACAGTTGCCTCTGCATCACCATAAGAGTGGTACCAGCATGGAAAATATAAGCTTTTTAATGAAGCAATTCACCAAGACAGTGAAGACATAATTAGTTCTATAAAGAGTCATCCTGATTTAGAAGCACTAATTACCTCAGACAGCTCAACAAAACACGAAAAACCACCTAACTTCACTGTCCAATCCAAGACACATGGAATGATTCAACACTTGCAGGCAAAAGTGAACAACTTGTTCTCCAAAAACCGTACTCCAAAGGAAACACACAAAGGAAAACAAACAGACAAAAGGAGAATGATGGCGCCTTTGAAATGGTATATGACTTCACCGAAGAGGAACTCAGGCATTTGCTACAACCCTATTTTAGAGTTCTGAATGCCAATGAAGAGCAGGGGGCTGTCGCTCATCGAGATGAACAAACCCTTCCCAGTCCCAAGACACAAGCCACCAGCAGCAGACCATCTGAAACACTGCTGCACTCATGTGACTTGAAGGATCCAAAGACCCCGAACTCTCCACAACATTGGAAGCATCCAAAATTGAGGTTCAATCTTAAGGTAAATGTCTTAATTAACATTGTTTGTTTCAATGAATCATAATTTATACAGCGTTTAGTCAACTTTAGTCAATCTTTAGTGAACTTATCTGTTCACTGTTGATGTTACCACAGAATGCATGTTTCCACTAACACACACACCTTTCTTAATTCTGTGTTCTTCTACAGAAACGTATACTTGTTAAAGCAAAAGTGGGCCCTGGAAACGAAAATCAAAACACAAGTAAGTTTCCTTAATCTTCCTCTCATGCATTCAGCCTTACATGGATTTAGCCTTGACTTTGCTTTGAGCATTTACTTTGAGGCAAGGTCAAAAAAGAAAATAATAGTAATAATAATTGGAGTTATAATAATAATTTGTAAAAATGTGTCCATTTTTTGTCAAACAGACCAACCTGAAGGCACCTCAGCCTCTCTCTCTCTCCTGAGGATGGTTCTTCATCAAACCCCAAGAAACGCTCTGCCTTGTCCAAGGTGTTCTTATGCTGCTTTATGACAAACTAATTCTTTGAAACTCAATGGAAACATCTCAAACTGTTAAAGCAAACCCAATAAAAAACAATGCATGCATTTATTGTGTGAATACAACTCTACACTGATACACATGCACACAAGCTATCTGTGTCACACTGTGCTGTTCAAATATTTCATATGAATGTCAAAAAACACACTTGAATATCAGAGTTTTCTACCAAACCCTACCACACACCCGTGTGATAGTCAATAGTGCATAGTCACAAATTATTCATACAAACTATTTAATGTGTACAAAACATGCTCAGTGACTCATATAAAAGTGCACAAGCCATCAGAAGTTTGTGCACTACCTTCATGGACGGACTGCACTGGTGACTGATGATATAGCTGTAGCTTCTGGACAACAAAGAAGGGTTTGGACACCAGCACTGGCTGTTTAATGCTCAGGAGTTCTTTGGAGTGTCAAGGTGCGTCAGTGAAATTGCAGTCCTTGTTTGGCCAAGGCAAGACTGGCTGCTCAGGCCTGCCTAAATCCATTTGACATTAGGGCCTTTTAAAGAAAAGGGTCCTATGTTCCCCGGTCCCATACAAAGAGTGGGGAACATAGGACCCGGGGAACATAGGACCCGGGGAACATTGATACGCTCCCTTCTCGCGCCATGCAGTTAGCTATTTCACCAAACACCACAAACTTTGTCTATCCCCGCAGTCCTCAGAGTTGGATAAGTGTGCAGAAGCATTTCCCAGCAGACCCAGCCATTGTCTGGGAGCATCTGGCAGCACTGACATCTTATCTTAGCATAGTAGCTGTTATCTAACGTTACCAACTAGCCAATTGTGTGAAGTCAATCAATTCACTCGATTTTTTTTTTTTTTTTTGTAATTACATGTCATGGCCTGTGCATTCAGTTCGAGTACAAATGACAAAAAAAATGGGTGGATTGATTCATTTTTTGCCAGAACTCAGTGAGAGTGTTTGGCGCCTTAATTATTTAACGCTTTCGCACGCCAGTTCCAAAAAAAGGGCAGAGCACCGCGCTGAAGTCTCATAGCATACTTGGGAGAGGATAATAATTGTTAACATGTTAAGATTTGGTGCCCCCCTTCCCTCCTTACAGGACCTGTACTCTGGCAGGACCAGGAAAAGGGCAGAGAACATCATCAAAGACCCCACACACCCTGCACACACATTATTCAACCTCCTTCCCTCTGGCAAGCGTTACAGAACCCTATATACCAGAACAACAAGACATAAAAACAGCTTTTTCCCTTCTGCCATCAGCGTCATTAACAATGGATAAGTCCCGACCATCATAATCTTTTGCATCAGGCATCTTTTGCTCCCTTTTGCATTATTTTTTCATCACTTTTTTTTCTTTCTTCTTCTTTTAAATTCAGTTTTATCATATATACTATATATATTTTTTCTTTTTTTAATCAATTTTATTATATTTTTGCACTTACTATTTTTGTACTTTTTGCACTTTTTTTTTTTTCCTTATTTTTTATTTATTTATTTATTTTTCAAAAGAGAGACACTGCGGACTGAAGACAAATTCCTAGTATGTGCAAGCATACTTGACCAATAAATCTGATTCTGATTCTCAAAAGACCTTAGGTTCTTAGGTAAATAATAAATGTTTATTTTCATTGGCAGGGGCCATGTACAGATCAAATCATATATCAGAGTTGCTAATTTGCAACTGTGTCACGTAATTTTGTTGATGGCAATACCACGCTCCATTGGGGCCTCAGGTAAAAATCCACCACTTTCATAAAACCTGTAGACATGTCACTGCTGTAGTTGTCAGCCCTCCTGGGCCCCTACATTAGTGGACTGGGTGCCCAATACTGTTGTCCGTATTGCCTGTTGGCTAGCTACCCCATTTGGTAAAAGCTCATATTAACCTTAGCAACTGTGACAAGAAATCTTCTATGTTATTTGCATTACCATATCATATTACATTATATTTACATTACATTACAGTACATTTTTACACACTTTTATCTAAAGTGCAAAGTAGGGAATGCACTGACTCAGAGCTTTAGCGATGTCATTACCTGTGGCTAATTGGATAAAGGCATCATGAGGCACACAATTAGTCTCTTTCTTTATATCCGTCCGGCTGATTTTGAAATATGCTTAAAGTGTATGTGGAGGATGCGGATCCCTAGTGATCCCACTAAGGGAGCCCTCTACCATTTGTGCCAACGCTGAGTTTTAGAAAACATACTGAATCCCTATCACAGTTATAAAAGATTATCACAGCATACTTGTAACACATTTACAATACAGTAAGTAGCCTATAGTTATTTAGAGCATAGTTATTTAACTAACATAACTATACCTTTTTTTTTACCTGGGTGTGAACGACATTTTACTTCCGGCCCATCAGAGGCCGCTATGTGAGTCTGTTCCTACCAGGACAATTGGAGGTTCTCAGTGTGTGAAGTGGAGGTGTATGCCTGTCTTGGAATAAGACATTATCTATTTCTTCTGATTGTGTCACTTACCTCTGATGTAATTTTACTGTGATGACTAAAATAAGCTCATAGGTAAGCCTGTGAAGGCTTTGATGGTTAAAAAAATAATGTCGCCTCCCAACAGGAATGTTGCCTCAAGAGGAAGAGCCACCTAGTTCATCCTGGGAGGTGTGTGTGTGTGTGTGCACCTTTGACTGATAAAAATAAATGTCAGCTTTATACTGTTTACTCACATTTACTTTCCTGTGTTTATGTGTGGAAATGCATATACATGTAAAAAGTTGTTTAGGTTGCAGGTAGGCATACTCTAATCACTTTGAGTGGCTTCAAAGAGACAGCCAATGAGTCCAATTGAAATACGTATCACTTGGGTAGGCTATGTATCCTTCCTTCTTCCTCATGCCTCCTGCGGTAATTCACAATTTACGTGATTCATTTTTGTACATAGCCTACATAACATACCAAACATGACATAACGTGTAAAAAATACAGAGGAAGTAAGGGATGGAAGACAGACAAAAAAAGAAAGAAAATGCTATCCTCCTCGCACATTCTGTCGCTGATTCTTCAACATTTCATATTCTCTATACCAGCACTAAAAGGCATAGATTTAAAGCTCTACATTCTCATAAACTCAAAGTTGGCCCTGGCCCTTGACTAAGAAAGCCATGTTTTTTAAAAATACAGTGAAAAGGAAGAAAATAAAGCTGGAACGTCGGTCACTAAAGGTAGAAAGTATGCTATAAGATAGGCGGCCACGCACCAAGTCAGGATAAGTATTCTTGTAACACATTGGTGCCCACCATAATGGGACGTCTGTGAATCGTGACAGTAGTACAAACTTGTTCCGCGGCCTGATGACATCAGCTTTGCGGACGAGATGTCGAGTGGAGTGGGAAGTAGGTTATACGAATTTTGAAGAATTTACCGTCATTTGCGATTTGAAGAAAATACTACTGTATATTAATATAATTAAATTGTTGGGAAATTATATTAATACTGGAAACAATTTATTATTTCAATGCGTAACGAAAACAAAAAGACAAATGCTAATGTTAGCTAGCTTAGCGATGTGTGGTGTTAACAATGTCCACTTAGCTACTGATGTAGACATTTATGAACCAAGAATCTGTGATTTGGCTGTATGTGTTACTGTTTCGTTGTTCTAAGTCAGTAATCGTATGGCTTATATTGAATGCAGTAGATTCGTCAGCTAGTTGTGGTGTGTTTGCTCTAGCCTGTAAAACCTAGTGGACAAGCTACCAAACTAGCTTAGGTAGGCTACCTATCAAAGCATTGTTCGCCGCCTACAGTATACACGATTGTATATATCAGCCTTTGCTTTAATACACCGTTAAAAACTCTGTTGGTTGCTTTACTATATAACCGAATGCCCAGTAAGTCCCATGATAGTTTTTTTTTTGTTTGTTTTATCCCCCTAACGTTAGCTTACTAATGCCCCGGCTCCTTTGTTTGTGCCCCGCAGAGCACAAGATGCTGGCCCTGGGGCCGACGGAGCCGTGGTCCGTCAGGGAAAAACTGTGCCTTGCTTCGTCTGTCATGAGGAGCGGTGACCAAAACTGGTAATGTTTTTAAGAACAACAATGTGTAATGTTATATATGCATCTTCTAGTCATATGATTTGTAATTGTTTGATTATGCTTTCTCCCGGGCTCCTTGCACCTGCTATTTCGATAGGGCTTGGACTGTGCATTTTCACGTTTATTTTCCCGTTATTACTGTAGTTTGATTGTTTTCCTCAATTGCTAGTTTGTAAAAAAAAAAATGCTATATGTGATGTAACATAATTCCCATACTGTCTGTTCTTATTGTATATCCTTATTTCCTGCACCACTTGTGTGTTGGTTTTCTGTAATCATCTATCTATCTATCTATCTATCTATCTATCTATCTATCTATCTATCTATCAAATGCATACACACACACTCACAAATGCACATCTTTTCTCCTCTCGCACACAGGGTGTCTGTCAGTAGAGCCATCAAGCCTTTCTCTGAGCCTGGCCGACCCCCAGACTGGTTCTCCCAGAAGGTAAAGGCTCTCCAGATTAGGACTGCAGTCACATTCAGATCAGTCACTTGTCCAGTCTGTTCTTTAATCTTGATAAAAAATGTAATAAGGTTAAGGAAACATGTGAAGAAGAATCCTTTATGGCCTGGAAGAAGACCCATGCTTGCCATGGCCGTGTTGCGTTATGCCACTTTAATTTGTTGTTGTTCCTGCAAGGATTAATGGGGCATTGTTATGGTGCCCTATGCTAGTTAAAGATGGTTTAGTCTGTTTTATGGTTAGGGAGATTTGAAAGAAAGCATCAAAGCACCTTTTTATAAACATGTAGAGAATTGAAATGGCTCTCTTCCTAGGATAGTGTAAGGCCATTATATTCAGTTAGGAACCTTCCCAAGCAATAAAAAAACTGTCTGAACATAACCTGTGGCTGAGCCAGGGTGACTGGTGAGAGCATGGCAGCTGTGTGATGCTGAACTGCTGTTTAAGTGTTGACCTCTGATCTCTACAGCACTGTGCCTCCCAATACTCTGAGCTGTTGGAGACAACAGAGGCACCAAAGTAAGTCCCTTGCATTGCTGTTTTTGTGTGTTTTGTTTGCCGATATCCTGCTTGCCAGTGTTTGTGCCCTGTTTCAGTTTAATTTCACAGTCAATTATGTGCAGCCATTCTGTCAATATAGTCTGTCAAAACTGCAGGGAAAGCAGGTCAATGTCCCTTCAATAGTTTGAAGGTTACAGATATGGTTTTTTTGTAATGCATAACTATAAACCAACTATACCAATTTACTGTTGGTTGTCAGCATACCTGACAACGTGTGTGTGTGTGTGTCCTTCCATCATGGTAAGCTTATGTCATTAAAATCGTGTGTGTGTTTCCAGACGGAAGCGTGGGGAGAAGGGTGAGGTGGTGGAGACGATAGAGGATGTGATCGTGCGCAGACTGACAGCAGAAAGAATCGAGGAGCTCAAGAGACTTCTCAAAGATACACAGGAGAAGTACAGGTACTCTGACCCCCAATCACTGACCTGAAAGGGTTTTGTGCCACAGAATGGGCTAACAGATGATCATCATCAAAGTGCACATATCTGTTTATACAAGGGGAAGCATGCAATGGCTAAAAAGCAGTAAATGAAGTCCTTACAATGAAATGCTATAGGTCTAGGTCCTAGGACAAACTGCTATTGGGGAGAACTGGTTGTGTTCTAGAAAGCTTTAATGTGTTTTTCTCTTAACTGGAAGTTTAAAGAAAGGTAATGTTTTTTTTTTTTCCTCTGATGACAGAAAGTTAAAGAGAGAGGTGGAGCTGATCCAGGCAGGCCACATGGACCCCAGACTGGAGGAGCTGTGGGGAGAGATCGAGCAGTAAGGCTGCTTTACAACTTCCTGTGTGTCAGCTTCTCAGCTTCCTATGTGTGTCTTTCTGTGTACCTGTGTCTGTATCGCTCTGTTTTTTTCTGACCTCTTTTAGGATGTGTAAGGCAGAGATAGTGGTGGGGAGGTGTGTTTGGAGTTTGTTTTATATTTGACCTTTCTTTCATTTCTCCAACTGTGTTGCCCTCTGATAGGAAGAAGAAACAGGATGAGGAGGAAGCAGAGCAGAAGAAGAGAGCCACAGAGGCAGCCTATCAAGGTACAGCACCCACACATCGTTACGAACATACATACATACACACGCACATACACACGCACGCACGCACGCACGCACGCGCATGCAAGCAAGCGCACACACACATCCCAGTACACAATTTGGCTCACGGCCTTTGGTCAGTCTGTCGTTTACACAGTTTCTGCGCTGTTTTATCTCTGTCAAACTTCTTAGCCCTTTACAAGGAGTATTCTTGCACTATTCTATATTTGTAATTCACACGCTGTTGCTCTCTGCTCCTCTATGTCTCTGCTGCATCTTTTGCATTCTCTGTCTGTCTGTCTGTCTGTCTGTCTCTCTCTCTCTCTCTCTCTCTCTCTCTCTCTCTCTTTAGTTCGTCAGGCTGCTAAGAACACGCCCAAGCGCATCCCCAGTGTGTCTGTGCGTTCGCCATTGGGTGCCAGCTCTCCGGGCATGGACCCGCCCAGCACTGATGCCAGCCAATCACTGACGGAAGAGCCCTGTGCCAGCCCCGCGGTGAGTCAGCCATTGGAGGATGCAGGTCATTTACCAGCCAGTCACTTACTTAAGCACATTGGAAAAATCTCACAAAGGAAATATTGCTAGTAGTTTCTGGGATTTTCTTTTTCCTATCAGAAATCAGTTTTATGAGACTAACAAACAAAAGCATGCATGATACTACCTATTAACTGTCAGGCCTTCGTTCATATATTTGTTGTTTTGTGTACTCTGATGTACCATACAGCACATGAAAGCCAGAATGATAGAAGACAGCAACTTCTGAACTTCTCTTTTCTCTTCTCTCGATTTTGATCCCTTGCCTCTCTTTTCATTCTCTTCTCAGGCTCCCACCGTGGGCGTGTTCATGCCCGTGGAGGCCGTCGGGCCTAAGGAAAGCCTGGGGGCTCTAGTGGAAGACTCGCCACAGAAGAAGCTCCTCTCCCAGAAGGCCACGCCGCCTCCCTCCCCTCTGCTCTCGGAGCTCCTAAAGAAAGGCAGCCTCATCTCAGCCAGCCCACGCCTGGTGAGTGGAGCAAGGGATGAGAGACGGAGGATGGGAGTGAGATAACAAAAGGAGGGGTGGAGCGAGGGATGAAAGGTGGAGGTTGAGACGGAGGATGAGAGATGCAGGAGTGGAGCGAGGGATGAGACTGAGGATATGAGTGAGGTATGATGGAAGGAGGAGTGTAGCAAGGATGAGAGACAGGTTTGGAACGAGGGATGAGAGACAGAGGAGTGGAGCAAGGGATGGGAGACAGAATGAGAGCAAGCGATGGAAGACGGGAGTAGAGTGAGGGATGAGAGATGGAGGATGCGAGCAAGGGATGAGATGGAGGAGTGAAGTGAGGGATAAAAGATGGAGGATGGGAGCGAGGGATGAGATGGAGGAGTGGAAAGAGGAATGGGGAGAGATTGAGGATGGGAACAAGTGATGGGCGCAAGGGATGAGAAGGAGGATGGCAGCGAGGGATAAGAGATGGAGTAGGGGAGCGAGGGATGGGAGATGGAGGATGGGAGGGAGGGATAAGAAAGGGAGGATGGGAGCAAGGAATAAGAGAAGGAGGATGGGAGTAAGGGATAAGATACGAGGAGGGCAGCAAGGGATGGGAGATGGAGGAGAGGAGCGAGGGATGGAGGATGGGAATGAGGGATAAGAGACAGAGGAGGGGGGTATGGCGAAGGGGGCAGTACCGACAGATAAGGGGTAGAGGAAAGGTGTAAGAGAAGATAAGGGGGCAGAATAACAAGATGGAACAGCTCAACAGACGCATACCAAGTTTGTAACTGGTGATGCTGATGGTTGTGTTTGCAGGTGGTCGAAGGAGATGTGGCAACTGCTCTGAGCAATGGCTCTCATGGAGTTGAGGTTCATGCCACGGCCTGCACCATTCCCCAGGCACCGGACATCGCAACAGGTAAACGCGCACACACACACACACAAATTCTCCCTCATGGTCGTGCTCTCTCATTTCTTCTGTTCCACACACTGTCTCTCTCTTTCTCACTCCCTTTTTAAAAGTGCTTTAGTGTTGTGTTAGGGCGGCTGCCTTCTCTGTGTTTGCTACAGAGTGTGTTATCTGTAGCACACACAGAAGAGTCGCAGCCAGCCTAGTTTGTGTGGTTATGCATAAGTGTGCTTAAGCAGGACACTCTGTAGTGTCCTAGAACACCATGTGCTTTTCAGTCAGTCGTAGCTCTGTTTGTTAGTGTGCCTTCATAGCTGCCAAGCCCATGGCACATGCTTGGGTGCTAGAGCTTTACATGTGTGTGTGCGTCTGTTTGTGTGTGTGTGTTTGTGTCTCTGTGTGTGTGTCAGATGCGCCCACTCTGTCCCGCCTCCTGGAGACCACCCCTCCGAGTCACCATGGCAACAGTGCAGAGCCCCCTGTTACCCATAGCAACAATGTAGTAGCCCCCTCCCAGATGGACCACCCAGCCCCACCCACTACAGGTCTTGGCTCTTCTTTTTTTCCATTCTGTCTGTGTCTTTCTCTGTCTCTCTCTCTCTGTATGTCTCTCTCTCTCTCTTTCTCTCAGCCTCTCTCTTTCTCTCTGTCATTCTCACATCTCTCTTCCTTTTGCTCCATTCCTGGATGCATGCCAGCTGTGTAATGTGCATGTTAAATTTCCACGTAACACAGTATCAAGTTGAAGTAGTCAGGGGTGCCCCCCCCCCCATCTGAAGCACTATCACCACAGCGTTGTTGAGCGCTGGGTCTCGTGTGATGGGGTGCCCCAGGCTAGTTTGGACAAGGTAACGCATGTGTGCATCAGGGCATGATGATGATCCTGAGCAAGTCCCAAAACTTTCAAAGCCTATTTTTTTCCCATGCTAAGAAAAGTCGTCAAATTTGGTACGATGTTTTCAGTAAATAAAGCTTTGTGCCATAGTGCCTTTAGCAAGGCCAGATAGGGGCCTTGTGAGGAGGGCAGAGACTGGGATGGGACATAAGCATTTGGGTCTGAGTTCAGATAAGTGGGTACACACCCACAAGTCCCCTTGTAGCAAAGTGGTAACCGTTTTATGCAGTATACTGTAGATGTATTGTTAAAGGACTATTCGTGGCCACTTTAGAGACTCAGAGTGGAAAGGGGAAGATCGTAGTACATAAGCTATGGGTAACAAACTGTAAAAGAATGAGGTAAGTTTGTGGTTTTATGACTAGTGTATGGAGCTGAAAAGAGCTTTGATGTGGTGATTCTGATGTTTTTTTTAAGTTAATGTGACCCAACTGAGATACCATACTTAGGTTGGAGAGTTGTGTGTAATGTTGTGCCAGATACTGACTAATGTAGTGTATGTGGGGAGGGTGTCAAAGCAATGATGTGTGTGTGTGGGCCAGGGTAAGTCCTGGGTTAAACAGTAATGCTATGTGTGTGGTGAGGGAGCGATCGATCCATGTGTTACTGAGTAAAATACTGTGTGTGTTTTGGGGGGGGTGAAGAATGACGTGCTGTGTGTGGTTGCAGTGGAGGAGGGGCACACGGTGGCGGCGGCCCCCAGCCCCCATCAGGAGCAGCCGAGGGAGGGAGAGCTGGTGGAGGACCTGGTGGCTGTGTCATACATGGGGGACGAGCTTGACCTGGAGACCGTGGGGGACATCATCGCCATCATAGAGGAGAAGGTAGCGCATTACACACACACACACACACACACACACACACACACACACACACAAACATATACATACATCCGGGTTGCACGGTATACCGGTACTGATTTGGTACCGCGGTACTAAGGCATTTGAAACGGTACTATACTGCATTTGGATAGGTACCGGTACCTTGCATGTGACGTTGTAACGTTATGAGGAGAGGCTAGAGCTTGTAGAGAAAAAAAGACGTTGAAGACGGAGAGATAGTGGAGCATGGAGGGGAGAATGGCTGCTGCCACCACGCTGCAACTTGTGGACAAACCACAGGCGCTAAGTGCCATATGGCAGTACTTCGTCATAAAAACAAATGATCAAGACGAGGCAATTGACGCTGATGCACCATTATGTAAATGGTGTTTTAAAACATGCATGGCTAAAGGCGGAAACACTTCCAATTTAGCCACCCAGACCTGCACACTGAATTCAGGGAACGACAGGTAATTTACTCATGACATGTACCCTTTTCAAATGTAATAGTTTAATAGTTTTAAGTGCAACACACGATAGAGTTCTTATCAAACCGGAAAAAAAACACGCAGCGACCACCACATTTCACGTTTTGCAATATATTGTACACCCAAAAAGTTTGTTTCAGTTCATAATAGCAGTCTTGCAATACACCAAAACCCAACACCCTAGCAGACAAAGGTTCAAAGACGAGTTAATAGTCATTAAAAAATATTCAGTGTCAGTCGGGGACCCTACCAGATCCATAATCCAGTCCAAGACTTGAGCAGCGAGCAGCAAACTTTCTCCAGCGTAATCCGTTTCAAAAATTAGACAGCAGAATTATCCATGAGTTTGTTAATCTATTGCACATAATGCATTCAGCACAAAACGACGACGGTAGTGTCAACTCATGAGAGAAAACAACACGCGCACGATAAAGCTCTCCACAGACATTCAACTGGATACTTGACTGCCATATTCCTAGCATGTAGCATCCACGTTCAGATGTAAGGCCAATTAATGAATTAGCGCCATACTGCAAAATGGCCACACTAGGTATTACACCTAATAATAAGGTAAGACGGAGAAGGCTTCGGCTAGAAAGTTTTTAGACAGAAAATACAAAAAAACGAACTCTAATAAACTGACATTCAAAGGGCAGAGGTTGTGACAATACATGCATGATCTTTATAAAGTAACAACCTTTTACATACACATTTAACCATTTAATATGTTAGAAATACTGGTAACATCCCTTAGCAAAAAGAAGTTTATTAAAGTTTACTATAAGTATACTTATTTTATACTAAAACTGAGGAAGTATACTTGAAGTTGACTTTTATAAACTATATTTTATATACTTATAGAATAGTATAGTAAAGTATACTTGGCTTATACTGAAACTTCTAAACAAAGTCTAAGACTAAGTACATTTATAGTAAGACTTACACTTATACTGTACTTTAAAATGAAAACATATACTTTTCCTTTAGTCAAGTCATTGACTCGTGCTTAGCATTTAATTTTATATATTAATATAATTTATATATATAATATAATATTCCTAAAAATAGGAACTTCAAGTACATAACTAGTACAATGGCAGTATATAAATAAGTGTACTTGTGGTATACTTTAAGTATATTTTAGAGTGTACTTTTGTAAACTTAAAATTAACTTTAAAATATACTTAAAGAATACTTTTATAAACTTAGTGTTCCAATTTAATATAAAAAAGTATTAAATTAGCATACTTTCTAGTACACTAAAAGTACATGGTCTGTGTACTTCTGTTCTATACTTACACTTATACTGAAGTATACTTCATAAAATAAACTTTAAGTATACTACTTTTTGCTAAGGGATACCATTTAAAGACACTAGTCCTACTTAAGATGAAAGATGAATGATGAAAATATTTTTTAGGTTATGTATCTCAATGTAAATAACGCCTTAGCTTGTATGACAAATGTATCACCTTATTTATTTGAAAAAAAAAAACACCTTTATTTTAAAAAAGTACAGAAAAATATCGAAATACATGTTGGTACCGGTACCAAAATGTTGGTATCGTGACAACACTAACATACATACACTTACATCATTGCCATCATAGAGGAGAAGGTAGCGCATTACACACACACACATACACATACATACATAAACACACTTACATCATTGCCATCATAGAGGAGGAGGTAGCACATTACACAAACACACCATCATGGAGGAGAAAGTATCATATTACGCACACACACACTTGCATCATTGCCATCGCTATCATAGAGAAGAGGGTAGTTCCTGCACCATGTTATTGCAGCACGCTTATTGTAATGCTTATTACTCCTGTCGTGCACTTGTTCATAGAATTGTCTGATATCCTGTGGTGAAACTGGCTTTTGTAAGGAGTGGGAGCCCTTCTTTACTCCCAGTGGTCAATCTCTCACTCTACTGTATTACTATAAATACTGTAGCAGAGAGAGATCAGCTCAGGTAAGGAGACAGAGCTGAGCTCCGGAGGGCTCTGGCCCAGTTAAAACTCTGGTGATGTCGTCTAACAGTACTTCATTGCAACATTGAGTCAAACTCAAGGCTGTGCCATCTGTCCCTGTGCCCCTCTTTCCCTCCCTTCCCACACACACACACACACACACCTACTCACACGCAAACACCTACTCACACGCACACACCTACTCGCACACGCCTAACCACACAAACACACCTACTCACACACGCATACACACACACATCTACTCACACATCTACTCACACACACACACCTAAACACACACACACGCACACACACCTACACACACACCTGCAGGTGGATGACCCGGTGGAGGCTCTGGATGCGGCGGCTGTGGAAGCGGCCCTGTCCCTGTGCGAGGAGGCAGTGGCGGGGGGCCACACTCTCCAGGGCCCCTGGGAGCCACAGGGCTTCAAGCCCCTGGAGCCGGGCCCCGAGCCCCAGCCAGGCCCCACGGCGGGACCAGCAGCCCCCACTGCAGTGACGGGCCCCCCTTTGGCCCCCGCCGTGGAGAGCAGCGGCCCCGTCCTCACCACAGCCCACGAGGAGGAAGACCGGACCATGGAGGTGGGGGGGTCCAGGCCAGTGGAGGGGGGCATAGAGGCGTCTGTAGATGGGGGGGAGGAGTTCGGGCAGGGGGTGCAGGACAGAGGGGTGGACCCAGGGCTTGGCGCTATGGTTACAGAGGAAGGGGGGGTCGACATGGATACCCAGGGGGAGGGGGAAGGAGGAGGAGGGGGAGAGGAGGGACAGACGGAGGAGAGCAGGGCGCCCACTCCCACCGTCACCATCAAGCAGGAGAGGGAGGACTGGAGCCAGCAGGAGTCACACACTCCGTGTCTGGGTCAGTTACACACACACACACACACACACACACACACACACACAGGCAGGCACGCACACACACACACACACACACACACACACACACACACACACACACACACACACACACACTCAGACACACTTGTATTTAAGTCCATTATGCGCAATCTCACACACTGTATCGAAGTCACACACAAACACATTCATGCATGCACGCATGCACACACACACACACACACACACACACACACACACACACATACACACACGTACACACACACCCACACACAGTTAAACACGCACAAGTCAGTTACATACAATCTCACATACTGTATCTAAGTCACACACACACGCGTACACTCTCAAACTTAACAATATAGTGTACATGCACACACAAACCTAGGCACACACCAGTATGTCTTTGTCAGTCACATGTTCACAGGTAGTCGCACACCCACACGTGCAGTTACATCAGCATCAAACCTTATCATTCATTGATTTCCCCTTCGCACAATTAAGCAATGAGTGAACAAATCTGTCCCATTGTATATATTCTCATTCTCTTGATACACACACATAATGCATCACTTCTCACAAATACTCTGTGTTTTCTCACAGACTCAGAAGACAGCTCAGCTTCAGGAAAAGACTCAAAGGTAACAGTGTGTGAGTGTGTGTGTACTGTAGCAATAGAACAGATGTGTATAATGGGTCTCCTCTCCCCTGACCCGTCTTTACTCCTCACCTGTCTCCTCTGATGTATTTGTCTTGTTTCCTCCTGTACTGTGTGTGTATATGTGTGTGTCTGCTTACCTATTTCCTCTGACGTCTGTTTGTTTACTCCTTCTGTGCTGTGCATGTCTATATGTGCGTGTGTGTGTCTGCTCATCTGTCTCCTCTGACGTCTGTGTGTTTACACCTTCTGTGCTGTGTGTGTGTGTGTGTGTATATATGATATATATGTGTGTGTGTCTGCTCACCTGTCTCCTCTGACATCTGTGTGTCTTTCCTCCTGTGCTGTGTGTGTAGGAGCTGAAGGAGGAGGATGGGGGCAGTGAGGTGGACGGGGAGGAGGGCCTGCTGGAGAAAGAGTGTGGCGAGGGCGAGGGGGACGGTGAGGGCTCCTACATGTCGGAGGTGGAGCCCCCAGCCAGCGAGAGTGAGGACGGCTACGGCACACACTCTCAGAGATACACCACCGCTGACTCCACTGCAAGCAGCCCCGCCTCATCACAGTTGTAAGTGTGTGAGAGAGAGGGAGAGCGCTGGGGTGTTGGGTGGATTTTTAAGGCGAAACAAATTTGGAATAGATATAAGCTGTGTTGCTGTGTTTGTGTGAGAGAGAAAGGGTGATTGTGTGCTGGGGGGTGTGGGTGATTTTTTTCATTTTTAATCAAAGCTAAACAAATTTTAAATAGATGTGTGTGGCCCTAAACTGTAAAAAAATTCTGTCTGTCTGTCTTTCTCTCTCTCTCTCTCTCTCTCTCTCTCTCTCTCTCTCTCTCTCTCTCTCTCTCTCTCTCTCTCTCTCTCTCTCTCTCTCTCTCTCTCTCTCTCTCTCTCAGCTCTATGTGCAGTGAGGACCAGGAGGCCCTTCAGGCTCAGAAGATCTGGAAGAAATCCATCATGCTGGTCTGGCGTGCAGCAGCCAATCACAGGTCAGAATTCGCCCCTCTCATTCAGCCACAGCCAATGCCCACTCACCTCACTGGTCACGTGACCAGTCACAAGATGATGCACACCAGCCACCATGGTATGAACCTAAATGTAGTTGAGGTTCATTCCTTTAATGCATCCAGGAATATACTCGGGGCTGAAAGATCTCAGGCATGGTGCCTGAAATCAGCCGTGGGACAGTACAATACATTTACCATTTGCTAGTAGATAGTCATAACAACCTTGAAATGTTTTGATGATTTCAGGCATATACAGTTAGGCCCAAAAAAAATTGGAAAGTGACGCAATCTTCATGATTTGGGCTCTGTATGCCACCACATTGGATATGAAATGAAACCGCTACAACAGAATTGAAGTGCAGACTTTCAGGTTTAATTTAAGAGGTTAAACATGTAAGAATTGTAGTTATTTGTATACAAACACTCTTCATTTTAGGGTCTTAAAAGTATTTGGACAAATAAATATAACCCCTAAGTAAAATGACTGAAGTCTGGAACCCATGGGCATCACCAAATGCTGGGGTTCCTCTTTTTTGATGCTTTGCCAGGCCTTTACTGTAGCTGTCTTCAGTTGTTGTGTGTTTGAGGGTCTTTCTGGCTTAAGATGTGAAATGCATGTTCGATTGGGTTGAGATCTGTTGATTGACTCGGCCATTGCAGAACATTCCACTTCTTTGCTTTAAAATCCTGGGTTGCTTTTGCAGGTTATGTTTTGGATCGTTGTCCATCAGTACTGTGAAGCGGCGTCCAATCAACTTTGCTGCATTTGGCTGAATCTGAGCAGAAAGTATGTCCCCATACACTTCAGAATTCATCCGGCTGCTTCTGTCTTTTGTCACACAAGTGAGCCAGTGCCATTGGAAGCCATGCATGACCATGCCATTACACTGCCTCCACCATGTTTTACAGAAGATGCGGTGTGCTTTGGATCATGAACTGTTCCAATTCTTCTCCAAACTTTCTTCTTCCCATCATTCTGGTACAGGTTGATCTTGGTCTCCTCTGTCCAAAGAATGCTGTTCCAGAACTGGGCTGGCTTCTTCAGGTGTTTTTTGGCATAATCAATTTTGGCCTTCCTATTCTTCAGGCTGATTAATGGCTTGCACCTTGTGGCGAATCCTTTGTATTTACTCTCATGAAGTCTTCTCTTTATGGTAGACTTAGATACTGATACACCTACTTCCTGCAGAGTGTTCTTTACTTAAGTGGATGTTGTGAAGGGGGTTTCCTTCACCAATGGAAAGGATTCTGCGATCACCCACCACTGTTGTCTTCTGTGGACGTCCAGGCCTTTTTGAGTTCCTAAACTCACCAGTGCTCTTTTTTTTCTCAGAATGTAGCAAACTGTTGATTTAGCCACTCCTAACATTTCTGCTCTCTCTCTGGTGGATTTCTTCTTTTTTCAGCCTCAGGATGGTCTGTTTCACGTCCATTGAGGGCTCCTTTGACCACATGTTGTGTGTTCACAGCAAGTTCCAAATGCAAATGCCACACCTGGGTATTAACTCCAGACCTTTTAACTGCTTAATTGACCTGTTAACAAGGGAAAAGCCCGTGAAGCCTTGTTAATTATTTTGAAAAAGAGGCGGCTACATGTTAAAGAGCTGTAATTCCTAAACCCTTGCACCAGTTTGGATGTAAATACTCAGAAATTACAGCTGACAGTCTGCACTTTAAGACCATATTGATTGTCATTGTATCCTGAATATGTTTTTGTAAACAGCTGAAATAACAAAAGTTGTGTCGCTGTCCAAATATTTTTGGGCCCAACTAATTATTTCCTGCTCTCTGCCCTGTATACTGGGGTAGCACTTTACTGATAAACCTTGGTAGGATTAAGATGTACATCTCCAAATAGCTCCATCTCCATCTCAGCCATAAACCATGTCCTTTACATAGGGCCCGTGTCAGGCATACTGACATGCACTCTGACCCTGTCTTGTGCACATATAAAGATGCTCACACACACACTGTTAAGGATGTTTTTCGTGTAGGAAATAAAGTTGTCCACACTTATTGTTACGAAATGTTTTTGACTACTGTTAGAATATAACCGGATTCTAAATACAGTGTGTGTTTTTGTGAATGTGTTTGTGCTGTAGGTATGCCAGTGTCTTCCTGCAGCCCGTGTCCGATGACATCGCCCCCGGTTACCACAGCATTGTATACAGGTGAGTGCTGACTGCATCAACAGTGTGGCCTTGTATACAGTCATTGTATTGGCTTGTTTGACATGGCTGAGTGGCTGGCTTAAAGCAATGCATTCTGGACTTGAAGTAGTGACGTTTTTGGACAATTTTGCCCGAACGTCACTATCACACTATATTTATCCATTTGGTATGGTGACATTCGGACAAGATTGTCCAAAAATATCACTATTTCCACAATGCATTGCTTTAAGCCAGCCATTCATTTCAAACAAAGCCCATTGTCATTATAAACACATACACACACACACCTGCTTTCTCTCACACACGCCTTGCTCTCTCTGTCCCGGTAGACCCATGGACCTGTCGGCCATCAAGAAGAACATCGAGATGGGCGTGATCCGCACGACGGCGGAGTTCCAGCGGGACATCATGCTGATGTTTCAGAACGCCATCATGTACAACAGCTCAGACCATGACGTCTTCCACATGGCCCTGGAGATGCAGCGGGACGTGCTGGAGCAGGTGCAACAGTTCCTGGCCACGCAGCTCATCATGCAGACCTCTGAGGCCTCCATCGGCACCAAGAGCCTGCGAGGACGCGAGGGAAGCCGCAAACAAGAGGCCAACGAGAAGGTGACGCACGCACGCACACATTGACACTGACACGCAGTGTCACAAACACACACACACTAACACAGACATTGATGCACACAGTCAGTATTTCAGTAATATGCATGCAAATCAAAGTGATACACACAAGCCTAATCGGTGACATACTCAGACACACTTTCATGTAGACACACTCAGACACACTTTGAGAGTGACAATCATCATCACATCCATATGCATGGCAAAGAGAAGGTCTCTCACACACACACACACACACTAACACTAACACAATCACTGACACACTTTTTTCAGATTTATGATCACAGTCATAGGCATGCACACACACACACACACACACACACACACACACACACACACACACACATACAAAGACAGACAGACACTGCCAGCACATACACAGACCGGTACAAAAAGCTTTTACTTATATTGGATATACACATACAGTGCCTGACAAAAGTCTTGTCGCTTATCCATTTTGTAGAAACAAAAGCTTATAACCTTACTTTTAATTAATCCATTGGTTTTAGAAATGTCTCATATGAAAGCTAAAACCATCCTAAATTATGTTAATATACTGAAAATAAATTTGCTTTACTGAAGAAAGATTGATCATTTAATGAACACAGAAAAGTCAGATTTTGGCAAGACAAAAGTCTTGTCGCCTTGTCATATGATGCACCCAATCCTAGATTACAGTCTCACCTGTGATCAGTTATTGATCAATCAATTAGTGGATGTGTATAAAAAGAACCCCAGCATACCAGACCTTCACATCAACTCCAACTTGCCATCTGACAACATGCCTAAGATGCACCCTGAGACCAAAGCATTAATTATCAAGAGGGTGAAGACCAGATCCACTGCTGAGGTGACTGACACCTTCAATGTGTCTCAGCATCAAGTACAAAGAATAAGAAAAAGATCTGAATAGACTGGAGATGTTTTTGACAAGCCCAGGTCCAGCAGACCCTGCTAGACAACTGCTCGGGAGGACCGTTTGTTCCAAGGCAAGCCCCTTTTCCACTGCAGCAGAGCTCCACCAGGCCTGGTCACCTCAAATTCCTGTGTCAACCAGAACAGTTAGTAGATTGCTGTCTTGAAATGTCCTCCATGGTCGAATCAGTGCACAGAAACCAGAACTAAATAAAAGGCAATTAAAAAACATTTTACAAGGCCCACAGCCTGCTAAAAGGATGGACGCTGGAAAAGTGACAGAAGATTTCTCAGATAAATCTTCGGTTGAATTACATCACAGCCACCGCAAATATTGCAGGAGACCTACTGGAGCCCGCATGGATCCAAGATTCACACAGAAAACAGTTAAGTTTGGTGGCGGAAAAATCATGGTCTGGGGTTCCAAGACATTTGCAGGGTGGAAGGCAATATCAGTAGCCTAAAATATCAAGAAGTATTAGCAACCTCTTACATTCCCAACCACAAATTTTGCAGCAGGATGGTGCTCCATCGCATACTTCCATCTCTACATCAAAGTTCCTCAAGGCAAAGAAGATCAAGGTGCTCCAGGACTGGCCAGCCCAGTCACCAGACATGAACATCATTGAGCATGTCTGGGGTAGAATCAAAGAGGAAGCATGGAAGGCAAAACGAAAGAATAATTATGGAGTCTGGGAGGCATGTAAGACTGCTTCCTTTGCTATTCCTGATGACTTCATCAATAAATTGTATGCACCATTGTTGAACCGCATGGATGCAGTCCTTAAAGCTCATGGAAGTCATACAATATATTAAATATGAATCTCACAACACCATTACTTGATTCACTGATGTTATGCAACATATTTTCGTATTTGAAGTAAATTATTTGTTCAATTTTCTGTAGGCGACAAAACTTGTGTCTTGCCAAAATCTGACCTTTCTGTGTTCATTAAATTATCAATCTTTCTTCAGTAAAGCAAATTTATTTTCAGGATATTAACATAATTTAGGAGGGTTTTAGCTTTCATATGAGACATTTCTAAAACAAATGGATTAATTAAAAGTAAGGTTATGAGCTTTTGTTTCTACAAAATGGATAAGCGACAAGACTTTTGTCAGACACGCACACACACACACACACACACACACACATACATACACATATGCACACTGAAGAAAGCAACGCACATGTGCACAAACATAAAGGCATGCACATGCATGCACATAGTTTCTCGTTTACTTGTGGCAAGTGGGACCTCAAAGCAGGAAGTGCACTCATGAAAAAGACGCACATACACTGACAGACCTTCATGTTCCGATGCGTCGCCTGTGGTGGCACAAAAGTATTGAGACAAAAGTTAAAATAATGTTTTAAATAACATTCTGATTTTTTGAAAGTGATTATGGCCAAAATTAAAAGAATAATATTTTATTTTATGCAATAACAATTACTTGATAAAAAAATTCATATGATTTTTTCCCCTCTAAAACCTGTTTGACATGACAGTACTCTGGTGTGTCTTGCTCAGCCCATGCCCGCTTAACTGCTTCTTGAAGACAGTGAGTAAAAGACTGTCTTTTGACTGAATATAGCATAAATATATATGGAGGTCTATCTCTCTTGCTCAAAACCAGTCACTCCATAGACGTTAAAAAACACAAGGGGGTTAACATCCGCATGTCTATGCATATGCATTTAGGGACCCATTTTCTGGGTCCCTAAAATAGAAAGCAGCTTATTTTACATGATATGCTAAACCTATATTTGTGGACTATATGTTGTCTCAGTACTTTAGGCCACAACTATAAAGGTGTGTGTGTGTGTGTGGTTGTATGTGTGTTGGAGTGTGTGTGTTTATATGAGAGTGAGAGAAGTAACTGCTGGTCTGGTCTGTGGTTAAGTTGCTGGCTGTGTAAGCTGCATGTGTTCCACAGACCGTGTGTGTGTGTGTGTGTGTGTGTGTGTGTGTGTGTATGCGATGCGTGTGAGGGTGTGTGTCATCCACAGACATTCATGTCTCATTTGCAGAGATGTCTCGCCCTCTCATCTCTCTCTCAGCTCTGACCTAGAATACACACATACACACACACACTCACACACACACACACTAACATGCACACATACACAGACACACACATATAAGCACACATAAAAAGGGCTAAAGTAGTTGGCTTGTATGATATGAAGCATGAACATAAAGTTATGCCTTTATAGACCACACACATTTAGATCTTCAGAGTTGTAAGCGCATTTCACAGTTGTGAAAGTACATACAGAACACATACAGAAACATTGCCATTTGCCAATATTATGCACTACTACTACTTGTGGGCACAACATCCTGTATGTTTCGGTACTGTGTGTCTAGGCATGAGAACTGGGGAGCCATACACACCTCCAGTAGCAGAGAGATGTGCAGTGTGCACACCGCGTACTGTGTGTGTGTGTGTGTGTGTGTGTGGAGGTGTGTGTTCTCAGGTTCCTATGTGAGAACATCAGTGTCATTTGTTTTGGTGTCACTTTGAAAAAATAGTCTGTACGTCCATTTTCATTGAAAAAATGTGGTGTGAATGAGAGAATGTGTATGTGTGTATGTGAATATCGCAGTGAGTCTGCCTTTATTCAAAATGGAAGAAAAAAAAGCGAGAGAGAGATAGAGGTACAGGGGAGATGAACAGGAAGAGAGAGAGAGGGAGAGAGAAAGAGAGCGAAAGAGTGATCAAGAGAAAAGGACAAATGCGGGTGGTGCTTTAGTGTAAGTGCTATGATGCCTAATAAGCGATACTTGTAGTGATATCCTGTCCTCCCTTCTGGACCAGCACACCAGTAATCCCTTTCACTCTTTCTGCTCCTTCACAGACATACATACACACACACACACACACACACACACACACACACACACTTACCCGGTTGAGCATTATTAGTCTCATCATTTCCCCCACCTTAGGGTAACTTCTCCTTCTCTCCTCTCTGCTCCTCTCCCACTGTCATCCCTTCATTTTCCAGCTACTGTTTGTGTGCATGTGTGTGAGTGAGTGAGTGTGAGTATGAGAGCGAGAGAGAGGGAGAGGTTGCATGCAGGTCTCTGTGTCACCCGTCATTTCTTTGTGTGTTATTTTCCCCTTTGCTGGCTTCTGTGGTTTGTGGCTTCCTCATGCTAGAGTGGATGTGTGTTTGTGCGTGTGTGAGGGAACGAAAGACCGTAAGCTCAACCCTGCTGCACCCCTAGTGTAACTGCTGGTGCTGTTGTGAATAAAATTGCATGAGAAAATACAATGGAGATGTATGGGACTGGACACAGAACATGTGTAAATATTTATTTTTAGAGTTCAGGTAGATTGTGGGAAATTTTTGTTCTACTGTTCTTTTGATATTAATGGTGATGTCAGTGTCATTGTACAACATCATGTAAAGATTGGGCTTTATACTATGATGACTTTCCATTACACTTTTGTGCAAACACGCACGCACGCACAATCATAGTGCTACGACCTATAACATTAGCAGTAAGCAGGCTACACATCCATTAGTGTGTATTGTGTCAACACATAGAACAGTGAAGAGTGTTCACTCCTGCTGTAGAGACAGACACACAGCAGCAGCACAACACTGATTCTAGAACTTCCCTGGGTTAGCATCCAAAGATGGCCGTGTTCAATGAACTCTTGTATGTACTTGTGTGTGTGTCTGTGTATGTGTGTCTGTGTTCACTTATGAGGGTAAAATAAACTCAGCTGTGGTTTCGTGTATAGGGAGGTGTGTGTGTGTTTCTCACTCATTTGGGGCCAAGCTACACCGATGCATAATGGATGTCCTGTAAGGTGTATTTTTGACATCTGTGTGTGGAGTTTGTCTCTCTTAAGACACAAGCTTCTGTTCACAAGGTATGTGACAGTCACTGGGGTCCAGCGGGTAAGAGTTATCGTGTGTGTGTGAGAGAGAGAGAAAGAAAGAGTGTGTGTAAGTTTAAGATTTTTGCTATCTACATGCATGTGCCTGCTTCTTGTAGCTTTGTATGTGTATGCACTTTTCCCTCTGTGGTTAATTGTGTATTCTGGCTTTTCGTGTCGTGTGCCTGTGTGTATGTATGTGCTTTCTCAACTTGTAAATATGTGTGCACCCTCCTCATTGTTCTTGTGTGAGTGTGCGCAAACTTGTCACTGTGCACTTGTATGTATGTAGGTGTGTGTGTGTGTGTGTGTGTGTGTGTGTGTGTTTCCTCTTCACTGTTCCCTTCTCTGTGTGTGTGTGTGTGTGTGTTCTCTCCTCTCACTGTGCTGTTTGCCCTCCTGCAGGACTCTATCCCCATGGCCTCTCCCGCTTTCCTACTCTCTCTTTTTGTAAGTATCCAGGGATAGGCTCAGGTTATACGTACACACACACACACACACATACACACACACAGTGGTGGAGGCAGTTGGTGTGCAAAGCCAAAAACACACCAGGCCCACATACACACATATGCATAGAGTGGGGGAAGCCATTGGTGTGTAAAGCCACACGCGCACAGATACATTGTCCTTCTCTCTCTGCTTCTTTGTAAAAGTCTTGAATGAGTTTGGTGAGACTTGTATCGGTTGAAGAGCTCTATTGTGACACTTGCCTGAAGACAATTAGAAAACTTTTTTAATCGCGGGGAGGCCCTCTAAAACTTGAACAGACTTCAGTTTACTTTAAAACCATCAAGATCTTAGCTCGACCACAAACGCTGACAATAATTACTTCACGCCATAGTAGCAACATAATTTTTGTTCTAGGTTACCGAATACAGTACGAGTGTGTGAATAAACTGTTTGACTTTAAGCAAAGATGATCCCCTAAACGGGTACAATCACACTGGCGTAACAGGAATGTTGGAAGGATAAACATTCTAAAGAACATCAGGACACATAAAGAATATGGAATTTTAGTTTTGCGCTGTTCTAGAGTATTTTCAAAGAGTGTTAAAAAATCATCAGTTTAATCTATTCCAAACAGCATTTTTCCTGTTGACAGAATGTTTCACCTGGGTCACAAGTAGCACCGTGAGCAAGTGGTGGCAGTTCTCTGGCATCATGCAACTTTTTCATAACATTAGCTGATCGTGCCCATTCTCATGCGTTCATTTTCAGTCATATGGGACAGTTGTCAAGTGTCTCACAGAACGGTCCTTGCTTTGTTTTAGGTCTTATTTGGAAGCATCATATTAGTCCATTTTGTAGATAAGCTGTAAAAGATCATCACAAAGGTAGTCTAGTTCCTACAAATCCACCTGTTTTCACTAACTAGCATTTTCTTTAGAATACTAAACCACTTACTCCCATATTGCTCCAGTCAAACAGAATTCAGGGAATTGGACGTTTAACTCGGTGGGAACCTGTGTGTGGCTGTTGGAAAGGCCCTATGGCTGCATGCTCAGCAGCTGTTTGTTGACACGTTACAGCACAGAGGGTTGAGAGGCACACTACAGATTGTGGCCAAACAAGGTGTAGGGTTGCTGAATCCATGACAGAGCCTGACTGAATTGGTCACGCAACAGTGGCATGTGTACAATGCAAACATGTCTGCACTAATTCATAGCTTTTCTATACACATTCATGCTGACACACACATGCAGCTTGCTCTAATTGTTGGTACAAAGCAGGTTGTTCTTATGCAAATGGATCGGTGTAAGTTAGACACCCTTGCCGTACATATTTAGATGGCTTATAATAACCATGACACTCAATTTTGGTATGTATATAGTGCAAACATGCCTGCAGTTTGGCAGCATGCCTGCAGTTATGCATAACTGCTCTAAACACACACAGATTCACATTGACACACAGAAGGTAAGACGCTATTACGGTACATTAATAGATTGGTTATTATAAACGTATTATAAGAAGTTCTAGAAGTTACAGAAGTTCTACTCACCAAAGAAGCATTACTCTTAAATTGACCTGTGTGTGTAACTGTGTTTGAAAGTGCAGATCATAAGCACAGATACTGTCAGTAGTCATCCATGGCTGTTCTCTGTCTGTAAATACCTAGAGCAGTAGCTCACTGTGGTGTAGACTGACCGAACCTTCTGTCAGTACCTTGCTTTCATTTTTGTCTGTAATTGTGGGGAGGGGGGAAGGGGCATATATAGGCATCAGCCCAGCACAGAGATATGTTTGATAGTGAAGGAGATCACAAGAAAAGGAGTCCACAGGGAAAATGGGCATAGTCAGAAAATGACATTTTTTAAATTACTCCTCCTAATGGTATATGCATTGAAACCCCAGCTTTTTCAAAAGCAGTCCTGTGAACAAAGGAATGCCGCAAGTTAGAAGCATTTTAAAATAAAATTTACTTACAAAGTCAATGCAAAAATCCTAATTATAAATGCCATTTTGTCGGTTTCTGCATTTTGTGACCATGGACTCCTCAGTTGGGAAAGACAGGCATATTCATATGTAAAATGGAGTGCTAATGGTTGTGTGTGTGTGTGTGTGTGTGTGTGTGTGTGTGTGTGTGTGTGTGTGTGTGTGTGTGAGAGAGAGAGACAGTGACATGTATGGAGGCTGAATTGATTTAGACTGTAGCACACTTTTGCCAGTTACTGTGACTGATGACATCATAACCTCCTCTCTCTGATATATCACTGTTCCACATGGAAAACATCCTTCACACCCATTCCACTGTCTAATTGTTTAACTGTGTTGCTGTTATGTGGTAAGCTGGCCACAGAGGGGCAGGCAGGTGCTTAGTGCCTATGAATACTGTCATCAGCCATACAGGGAAGATGACCAGTTCAGATACAGGCACATCTCAATAAAAATAGAATATGCTGAAAACAATCTGTTATAAACAATAACATTTCACACTATATTCTAATTTATTGGGATGCACCTGTAGTAGAACACTATTGCCTTCTGGTGGGCAGGGTGTGAGATTAGAGTGTGTTCTCCCCATTCATGCTCCCATGTAAACAACCCCAGAGACAGGAAATAAACACAGGGGGCAATATTACTTGGTACTAAGGCACAGACAACAGTGACGATGTCCCCTGGCCTGTGCATTCTACAGACTAGTTTGGGAAACGGCCATTCAGTTATGAAATGCTCTTCCTATCACCCTCTCAGCTAAATCAGGTTCCCTTTGTTAAGGCCAAAAGAACCAGCTCATCAGCAAGTTGTCAGGCAAACTTCTCTGGAGTAGGCGAAAACAGGAACTGCCATGAAGTAACTGTGTACTTGAATCAGATAGTTACACAGAAACTTGTATTTCTAGGAAGCATTTTACATGACGCAGCAATTCATGAAACAAACATATTGACATTAGTGTTCACTCAGCGTTATATTAACCACACCCACTTAATTCCTTTCCGATTGCACTTAAAATGGCAGACCATCTATGTAAATATGCAAATGCAGTGGAGGTGGTCAGGTGAAGGGTATATAAGCCTATTTTGGCAAGGGCAATAATAATAATAATGATGATGATGATGATAATAGTCATAATAAATCATCTAAATTTTTATTTGTATAGCACATTTCAGTCAAAGGATGTAGGTCAAAGTGCTTCAACAGTTTGCTGCAGAGAGCTCCACTAATGCCCCCCATGGTTCCCAGGGGAGCTCAACTGCCAGGCTGGTAGAGGGGAAGTCTGGGCATAGTTTTTGGCCTGTTCAGTCCTCACATCATTAACACTGTCTCTGGCCTGTGTTTGTCGTTACTGAATAAAGAAAAGTAATGCACATGTAAAAAAAAACTTTTAAGGTGCTGGCATAACTTTAAAAAAAAAAAATAATAAATAAAATAAAGGTGCTGCACACTCTGGCTCAGTACACAGATTATATTCACAAGAGGCTGTTTCCACCTGGAGCTTGAAGTCTGAAGACGGCCCCAGGTTGTCAGTAATGGTCGACAGTAATATTGTCCCCTGTCATGTAGTCAGTATAGTCACACCTTGACTTATGTTAATGGGTAACTTATGTGACCCTTTTGTCACATGATGAGGGATGTGGTCTACAGCTCCACATCCAGTGGTCCAGAGATAAAGCTCCTGGTTCTGCATCATCGGGCCAGAACTGAAGAAAACTTTTGGGTGAAAGGTGAAACATCTTCAAGCTTCAAAAAAAAGTCCAGTTGCATACAGCCTAGCTCTTTTGACTACCATGGCCTGGGTGAATGATAATCTTTGCAGACATAGTCCCCTCGCCTTATGTGATTCTTATGTCATTACCATAGTTGTTTTTCCTCTCACCTTCATTTTCAGCGTCTGTGACACATTAGGTCTCCATGACCCAGAGATTTTCTCAACCTCAGATAGACTCTACTGAGAGGGCAGGGCACCGCTTCCCGTCAATCACTTGTTTTTTAAATGTGCTATAAAAATAGAAGAGTTGTCCCAAAATTCTTTCCAACACAAGCATGAAAATAACACGGCAAAACCATAAAACAGACATGATGGATGTTAAAATACTGACTACGCAAGAAAATAAAAATGAGATTAACAAATAGAGGGTGGACTTGACCGCATCAAATAAAAGCCTCAGACCAAGGTAAAAATAGAGAGAAAAGATACATCTTCAAATTGGATTTAAAACAATTGATGGTTGGGGAGGATTTGACGTGCAAAGGGAGGCTTTTCATCACCAACCTAATAAAGCATTTGAGGAGTGAAATGTAAAAAACAGGCATGAACACAAAATGCAGAAACTGAGAATGTAATTTTAAGTTTGTTTTTTTTTTTTTTTTGATTTTATAAGTAAATGCTATTTAAAATGCTTCTAGCTTAAAACTATGCACGTTTATTCACAGGATTACTTTCGAAAAAGCTGGGGTTTTGTTGCAACTACTGATAGGAGGAGTAATTGGTAAAAATGACAGTGTCCGACCCGCTTAACGGTAGAACTGTAAGACAAAAGGGTGGGGGGGGGGGGGGGGGGGGGTGATGTATCAAACAAAGCACTCTTTGGTGTTGTCGGCACTTCTTGTGGCAGTAAGGGTGAAGTACACTTATCCTTTCCTGCATGTTGTTGAAGCATTTGTTTATGTCACAACTTTATTTCAGAAGCATTTGTTTAGTTTTTATAGAAGAGGCATTTGGTTGTCCTGTCCCTCTTTTCAAGTGAGTCTTTGAACATTGCAGGTGAGAGAGTTTCAATGTGAATGTCATGAGGCCCTGTGGTAAAATGAGTTCACAATTGTTTTCATCTAATAGTGGTATATCTTCCACTTTCTCATTATTTAATGGCACAGTAAAGTGAGTAAATTAGTTTGGAGATAAATCATATGTGAACTTCACACCAGAATCCACTGTTTCGTACACTATTCCTGGCCATGGAAGTTCTACACTAAACTATGCGTGTATTGGTGGTGGTGGTGGGTTATCATCTTGAACGCAAATGCTCAGACACACATTTACACACACTGTATCAATCTCTATTAGTTTCTGTCTTGTTCACTTACGGTCACATGCATGTGACAAACCCTAGAAACCAACATGCTCGCTCGCTCTCTCTCTCTCTCTCTCTCTCTCTCTCTCTCTCTCTCTCTCTCTCTCTCTCTCTCTCTCTCTCTCTCTCTCTCTCTCTCTATTTCACTCTCCCTCTCTCTCTCTCACACACACACACACACACACACAGACCTGTGCTCTCTTGTATGCAATGTAAAGGTAAAGCTCTCAAAGCAGCAGTTCTATAAAAGTGGTTTTGACTGTTTGCCTTCCCTTCTCTTTCCCTGTCTGTCTCTCATGCTCTTGAATGTCCCCTCTCCTCCCACCTCTAATCCCACCCTCCCATCCTTTTTGCCCCTTTACCATCCCCTCCCCCCAACACACACGCACAACTTTTCCCTTTCTCTCTCTCTGTCTCACATCCATCTCTGTCCCTCTGCTGTTCAGGATGGAGGCACCAGGGGGCGCCGTAGTGCCATTGAGGCTGACCTGAAGATGAAGAAGTGAGCTCTGACCTGAGGGGACACACTACATTCAAAGAAAGAGGGGAGGCCTGCTCCCTTTGGCTGTGTAGGCTGACCTAATCTCCTCTTCCGTGCAGAGGAGCGGGACTCTCAGCTCGAACTCTATAATTCAGGATATCTAAGGACTTCATCTTGCTCAGGCAATTTCATCATGAAGAATGTATCATCATCATTGACATGAGCCATGATCCTGCACGGCCTCAGAGCAACAGCAGTACATTTGCAACATATACACACACACAAAATCATTCTACTGGTGAAGCTTAGGTGGTGTGTCTGTTTGCCCATTGTACACATATCTCATCTCTGAAGGACTAGTTGAAATGTTCAAAGTATAGTTAATAAAATGTTAAGCGCAGTTTGCAGTGATTTGACTACATGCCGGAGATGTCTGAAACCAAATCATTTCGGTTGGCACGATGTATCTGAAGTACAGATCTCATCTAACCCTAACTCTAGGGTCCAACCTTTCTGTATGTGTATATGGGGAGTTCAAATCAGAAAATCAACCATTAAAGGGATTGTGTTAGTTTAATAACTTATGTCTTTGATGTGTGTGCTAAGGTGTGGAAAGCAGACAGCTAGGCGTATGGTTAGCTACCTGGTGGATTTTTTTTGTTTGTTTTTTTGTTTCCCACTTTGAGACCAATGAAGGCCCTAACTCATTCATAAGGGGCTTTATTGTTCTTGATGTGGTAGAAAGGGTAGGATGTCAATGTAACCATGCCAGAATGTTAGGCATTTGTAAGATGGTTGTTTATGCAAGCCATAGGTGAAGCTAGAAACTGTGAGCTAAAGCAGGTTTTCTAGCAGTGACACGTGACTATCGTAATCCCAACAGTTAACACAAGATGGTGTGTGCATGCAAATAGATTGCACACATTTGTCATGACTCTGTGCAGACTGGTGAGAGAACATGTAGGCCTCATGGGAATGTAAATATGCTTGTGTGCTTGGCAGAGCTTAAAGAAATCCACATGCAACCTACCTGTGTGTGTGCTAGGTATTGGTTGTTAACTGAACAGCTGGTTGTGTACATATTAAAAAGTGGTATATGTGTACAGATTTTGTTTTTTTGTTATTATTTTAAAGGCTGTATTGTCTTGTAACAGTTGATTAAAGAGATCATGAGAGAACTTGACTTTTGTAATCTGGAAATTTATTTCAATTTTCCATTTTTTAAATAAATCAGTAGGAACACTAACAGGAGTACAAACCTGTATTAAAAGCATGTGAGGTCAAGACCAGCTTGCTCACCACACAGTCCACCAGCCTCAAGAAAACAGTAAAAAACACCAAACTGACACTTAACGGCCAACACTTTTCCAGTTACACTCAGCAAACCTTTAAACTTTCTGTTCATCAATCAATGAGGAAACGCGTTCAGGTTTAACAAAAAAAGGTCTACAGTTTTCAGTAGTTGAATAATGGAATACATAATCTAGCTTTGCAAAAAAAAAAAAAAAAACAGTAGTGTGTGGTCGTTAGGCAACACTCCAGAATGAAAATGGCGCTTCAGTGTAATAGTTGAGCTTAACATGGTTCAGCCAACATGACCAAGCTGGATCATCCTTGAGATGGCCCCTTGGATTAGTGTAATAGTGTAGAGAGAGGCTTGCCCTCTTTGTTTTATTCTCCCCCTAAAACACTGCTTTTCAGACTTAACAGGTTTCCCTTTATCAGTGCTGACTTCAACATATTCCAGTGTCCCTATGCAATTTCATATCAGTGCAATTTTTACTTCATACGGTCTACATTCAGACACACAACAATGGACTCTAAGGCTATCCTTATTATTGACATTCTCAGTTATTGTTTGTTCAGACCCACACTGGTTTGCCAAGTAATGTAATAACATGTAGGCTATGCAATGTAACATATTAGAAAAATGTGCAGAACAAAAGTGATGTGTGCATGGTATAAATCGTACAGATACATGGCTCTGATAAAAAAAAGTAGTGAACACTGTTGTGCTGTTAGTGACAGATTCTACAACCAAGATTTGTGCTCCCGAATGATGGGGCTGGCGGAGGAGTAGAGTTTGCGCTTGATGAGCCGGTACTCTGGTCGAAGGCGAAGCACGTTGTCGGTCCCGAAGAGGTTCCTGAGAGGTGGCCAACCGTCCTGGTCCGATCTGAACACAACAGAGAGCTCAAATATCGGGGTGAGGCTATCGGCAGGGACGACGGTGCCTAATTTCTGAAGTGTGCCTTTGCCCTCTAGGAACAGATGGATTAGGGCGCCACGGAGCCCACACGGTTCATCGATGGAGGCGGCGAGGATGTCTTGTGCAATGGAAGGGATCATTCGGCGGGGAAGTAACAGCTCACGACACCGGAGACTGGATGCCTTAGCATCGGACAAACAGCTCTCAACCCGACGGATCAGGTCAAGTTGGAGGCTTCGCTCTTCCCCATCCTCCTCGAAACTGCAGTCTGATCCAAGACCTGCGCAAACAGTCAGGAGATTATGGGTCATCCTAACGCGTAGAAACTTGTTGATCAGCAGTAAAAAAACAAAAAAAAACAAATGACCTGCAGTCTCACTGACAAATCTGAAAATGAACACAGTCAGCCCTTTCTGGATTGAACAGTCATCATGTGGTCGGTCATGCTGCGCGATGGACAAGATTAACCTTTGTTACAGTTGCCTATTGAGAATTTTACGGATTTACCTGAAAGGTTGCATCAGCTTGCTTTAAGTAGCCTATGAGTCGTATTCGGAATTTTAAATAAACGGTAGGGTGTCAAAATTCCAATACTAAGTTAACAATTACTAGAATTACTTATTGAGTAGCTAACGGGGTAGCTTCCATAAAACAGGCTAAATTATAGGCTTACAGGATACTCACTTAAGGAACTCATTGCTTTCTTAAGTCCACCGCGCGTTCGGTCGCTGTTATCCGATGTGAATCGCTGGACAAACTTTCTTAAGAAGTCCCCAATGTTTTCCTCTTCCATCCCGACGGACAGTCCTGGTCCCAGCACAAGAGCGGGGGTAAATACCATACTTCTTTGTAACTCTCCGGTACTCCAGCTACCTTCAACAGAGGTTGTAGGGTTATTTCATCCATTTATGCTTGTGAGTATAGAACGAGTGCACTGAGGTGCTGCGTCCGCCGTATTTATATGCTCTTGCAATGTTGCATCAGCTGTACTCTCACGCGTGGGGCGGGCTTCTGTTGCCATAGGGACGCGGCTATGAAGTCATCTGGTAGTCTCGCGCAACCGGTAGTGCTGTTGCATGGCAAGCTTACCCTGGAAATGATGTTAGTTCTCTTCTACTGTGTATGGTTACTCTACTAGTTACAAAGAAATTCTGTGTTATCCAGATTAAGTTACTTGTGGCTTGTGTTGTGCAGAAAGACGCCGGGCTATGCTATTATTATTATTATTATTATTATTATTATTATTATTATTATCATCATCGTCGTCGCCGTTGTTGTTGTTTAGTCAAATGGATGTTTTGGCGCATGTAAGAATACCACGTAGTTTAGGCCGACCAAAATGACATTAGATTACCCTACAGGCTAGAAACTAATGTGACTTGTTTGGCTAATAACCCTAAACTATGTAGACAGGCAATGCTACCCACAAAATTGTTTACAGACTTGGCCTATGCAAACACCCACATCAGCTGAGCAGAATTACACTGAACTAAAACTGGCTCATTTGTTTTAAACCAAATGTTGCGTGTTGTATGCTTTATTCTGGTGTCCTTGCACCATATGGTAGCAGTCTAGACAGCATCAGGTGATGCTCACATTAGTCAGCCTAGATAACACAGTAGCACAGTATGACCAACCCAGCCTCAGGCCTATGTCATTCCACAGGTAAGGCCCCACCCCTATCTCCAGAAGTAGACCGGCCTACTTCCTTCAGCACAACCAGCTATAACCAGAAAGCCACTCCCCTGACCTGATGAATCAGTTACACAGTGCTTTTTGGGAATTTTCCTAAGGTGACTTCACCCACACCACTCTGCCTCCCTACACACGGAAGCTGTATGAGGCTACGTTTCACAGGAAAGCAGAAACGTGGTCAAGTGTGCGCAGGAACAGAGCTGTTGAAATTATTACAGGTTCCTTGGTGAGCTGAGTCATAGGGGAGTTCCAGTGTAGCCGTAGAAATGAATAGGCTTTCCTTATGCATTGACTAGCTACTAGCTAGTACCAGTATTGTTTCAGTAGGTTATGTATTTGTGGGTGTGTGTGTGTTTGTTTATATTGGATGGTGTAAATCTTTTTTTAGGGTTTTTCTGTTGGTTGCATTTTTTAAAAATGTCATTATTTTTTTAGAACATCTGGGTGTTTATTTCAAAATCCACTAAATATTAATAATTATTCTTTACCTATTTTTTCCTGTATTATTTAAACATAAAGTTATGGCTGATTGTGTTTTATGTTGTGATAACATACCAGCACCAAATATTACACAATGAGTTTGTAGGAGTTAGATTATATAAAAATAATGTTAAAGATTCAAAATCGGTTTGTAATGAAATTATAAGGAATGTTTTGTAATCATTGTGATAATAGTTATAGCTATAATGTTATTATTAATAGATAGGTATAATATCATTATTATATATTTGTGACACTGACATGCAGTCTCAGGGCACCTCTAGAATGTTTGCGAGATAAGCATGAATATTCTTTTTAGTTTAAAAATAATAATAATAATAATAAATCCTTATTACAGCTGTGTGTAGAAGTGGGTATCAAATGCACAATTCTGCATCTAGATTATTTTAAAAAGAACAGAAGTGGAATGATAGGGTTAAGCCACAGCCTAAGGGCAGTTGGTCTTTTAACCGAATTGGGGCAGTCTGAGCCTGCGCTGGCAGGAAATATGTGGGTGGGGGGTGTGAATGACCAGTGCTCTTCCTACCCCCCCACCCCCCATTCCAGGACGTCATTATTACTACTAGCAGTTAAAATGCAAAGAAAGATTTCTTCGAAAGGGAACGAAGAAGTATCTGTAGGCAATTGAGACATTGAATGTCTTTAACCCTTAAAAATATACGAGCAAATTTGTGTTAAAAAAGCAGATGTTATAAAAACAAAATCAAATCAAAACTTTGTTTCAGAATGTGTAGGTGTGAAATATAAGGTTCAGACAATGTGGTGATTATAAAGTTTATTAGTGGTCATTAGTGTGGTGTGGGAATTTGATTTTAGCATTGATTCGAGTGCCTTCACTGGGTATCACAAGACACCATCTAAAGGAATATTTGTGTAATCAACACATCATGTCTTCAGTAGAATCAGGACGTTTTCACGGTTACATAGGTTATTTCAAAGAACCAACTGACACTGTATACTCACTTGATTCACTTATGCACCATGTGAGAAGATTCTTTTTGAGATCCCAGTTGCAGATACTAGTGATACATGTGACAAAGCTTTTTTTAGCCTCTTTCAAGGTAGTATGTCAACTTAAAAACAATTTTCTTACTCATTACTTTGAGACAATTTAATTTCATATTTTTTCAATTCTGAGCACCAATTAATGATTGGTGACATTTGCATTTGTGCATGACTCACTACCCTTGCACTTCATTTTTAACATCACAGTGTGACTGATGAATTTGCTTGACCAAAGGCTTCATTTTAAATCTGTTTTGAACATTCATCCTGATCCATCCATGGCACAGATGAACCAGCCTGGCAGGTTTTTCCACGTGTCAGTCAGGTGAGTTACAAATAGTAAGTCAGGTGAGATTGGGACTGTTGCATGTGATTTGAGTCATAAAGCATCTGCTTTTACTATGAACTTCATATTAGCAGCACAGTGGAAAACTACTCTTCGCGGTGTAACTCAACACGCCTTCTGCTTAAAACGTGTGCAAGATAGTGACAGTTTGAAATTATTATAAAAATATATAAAAATATGATGCCTATGTCTTTTGATTCATTTCTGTATGTGTATAACTGTTTGCCTTTCCCTTTAGACCTGGTTCAGTTCCTGACATTAGGTAGCTGTGTTCTGGTTAAGCTCTTCAAACTGTTTCTTCAGCTATTGATTGCGGGCAAAAAATAAATAAATAGATAAATAAATAGGTTTAAAATGAAACAGAAAAGAAAGGCAACAAAAAAGGAAAGACAGGAAGAAGAGAAGGAAAGAAACATGAGCTAAATGAGTTTCTGATGCAACCTCAGCCCATTACTGAATCACTTTGGGAGTCATGTGATGATCGCTGTGTGTGTGTGCGTATGTGCGTGTTTGTGTGCGTGCGTGCGTGTGTGCATGCCTGTGTGTGTGTGTGTCTGTTAGTGTGGTGTGTGAGGGAGAGATAAGACAGCAATTTTAAGCAGTTAATTGTTTAATGCTGAAGTACATAAACTGTGTGTTGCCAGCTGTATATTATATGTACAGTTGTGTGCAAGTGTGTGTGTGTGTGTGTGTGTGTCTTGGCTGGCAAAGCTCCTAAATTCGTTTTTTTGTGCATTTTTGAACTATCCTAGTGCTATATTATGTGTCTGGGGTATTTCTCCAGAGAGAGAGAGAGAGAGAGAGGGGGAGCAGGAATGTGTTGTTCCAGTTGATAATGCCCAAATGTAGGCTCTCATACAAATAGGCTAATATAGCAAAAGCTCTGGCACAGTGTATCGCATGTACCATATCGTTAGCTTGATAGCATAATTGCCTAAGTCATTTTTTTGTGTTTTTGGAAAACAAGAAAAAACACATTTTCTAAAAATCACATGCATATTTTTTATTGATATTTTCACAGAACATTCATGTAGATGTGAGAAAAAGTTTGGAAAAAGAACAAAACCGAACATCATTTTTTTTATCAAATAAAAGTGACTTAGGCAGTTTTGACGTATGCAAAATGGCTGAGAAGAGCAGAAAAACTGCCTAAGTCATAGGCATAATCTGCCTAAGTCAAATTGATTGTATAAAAACTGCCTAAGTCCAATGGTAAAACTGCCTAAGTCAAATGAATGACTTAGGCAGCTATGTTTTTTTTTACTTTTATGAGTGTTGTGATTGGCCAATGACATATGCAGACAGACAGGATGATGCAGAAGTGGTAGGGGAGTAAAGTTGTGCAAAAATCTCAATTTGACCAAAAAATGACTTAGGCAATTATGCTATCAAGCTAACGATATCCAGAAACCAGAAGTGCTGTAGAAGATGTGACAATGACACTGATTCCTGACAGTCCCTCTGCAGTCAAAGTTTTTTTTTTCTTAACCACACTCAAGCATGTCTTAAAATATCTCTGGTGCAGAATATAAAAGTTATTGATATTTGAACTCAACAGCCAATTAAATTAAACCCCACCCTTGCACGGTCCTGAGGCAGTATGCTGATTGGTAGGAATAGTTAATGACTCAGTCAGAGCTATTGTCTTTGTTTATGTTTATGAAGTTTATTTAGCAGACACATGTAACAAATTTGACACTTGAATTACATTATAACAGAACCAGAAATATACCACCACCATTAATACCCCTATCACCATCACCAATAAAAACAGTAATTATAATGTAATGTACAAGAAAGTAAATATAAGAAATTAGCAGACAGGTACGTTTTTAAACGGTGACTCTGCTAAAAAGTACAATGTCTCCCCCTAGTGGAATTAACTGTACAGTGAATGTGTTGTCATCATTTGTAAGGCAATAGTGTCAATAGTATTAGCTTACTTTTTCCCACTGCTCAAATAAATTCTCACTGCACCACACAGGTTGAGAATGACTTAATTTAGTTTAAAACATTTTAGTGTCAGGGAATATTGCAATTATCAAATTGTGCATTAAGAGCACTTTAGTAGTTTCTGAAAAAAGGGGGAGAAAAAGGGAAAGATATAGTGAGTGAGAGAGTGACGGAGAGAGAGAGAGAGAGAGAGGCTGTTGCTGTGTCTAGTATTCTGAGTTCTCCTCTGGTTCGGACTGGAGGGTGCGGGGCAGTCCGCTGATCATGAGTGTAGGGCTGCTCATTGGCTCGTTGGACAGTGGCGGGGCCATGCCATTGGCTACCAGTGGTCCTTCCTCTTCTTGGGGAAGGAGAGTGTGCGACATGGGTGGAATCATGTGAAATTCCTCTCCTTCCTGCTGCCGCAGGTGCTTTAGGATCTCAGTCGACAGGAAGTGAGGTTCACTTGCATTTGTGTCTGGAGGAAATGACATCATTGTGAGTGTGTGTATTTCCATGAAAACAGAATATTAAAAAAACAGCAAAGTGTGCCACAATGGGCAAACATCTTTTAAGCCACATCGTTCCATGGGTAAATCATTCACTTTGACTGCCTGGCAACAAAAGAAGCCTGTCAGTGTGTGTAAATGGCCCCTCCCTAGAAGAATTCCTCAAATCTCTCAAGGCCCACTCAGTGTCTCACCATCCAGCAGGATGAGCCGGTAGCGGTTGCGACAGTCGGGGGAGGATTCTAGAATGCTCCGCAGGGTTCTATAGAACAGCAGCACCTGCTGCCGACGCTCAGGGACCCCAAAGGCAGCGCTGCCCTCCTCAGACATCTGGTGCAGGGTCAGCAGAGGGGTGGCAGACTCCAGGATACAGTACCGGGCCTACACACACGCACACACACACACACACACAGAGGAGAGTGTATGAGTATGTGTGTGTGTGGGCAGAGGAGTGGCAGACTCCAGGATACATGGGCCTACACACACACACACACACACACACACAAACAGAGGATAGTGTATGAGTATGTGTGTGTGTGGGCAGAGGAGTGGCAGACTCCAGGATACATGGGCCTACACATACACACACACACACACACACACACAAACAGAGGATAGTGTATGAGTATGTGTGTGTGTGGGCAGAGGAGTGGCAGACTCCAGGATACAGTAATGGGCCTACACACACACACATGCACACACACACACACACACACGCGCACACATACAGTCCCTGACAGTCTTGTCGCTTATCCATTTTGTAGGAACAAAAGCTTATAACCTGACTTTTAATTAATACATTGGTTGTAGAAATGTCTCATATGAAAGCTAAAATGCTCAATATACTAAAATAAATTTGCTTCACTGAAGAAAGATTGATCATTTAATGAACACAGAAAAGTCAGATTTTGGCAAGACAAAAGTCTTGTCGCTTTGTCATATGATGCACCCAATCCTAGATTATAGCCTCACCTGTGATCAGTTATTGATCAATCAATTAGTGGGTGTGTATAAAAAGAACCCCAGCATACCAGACCTTCACATCAACTCCAACTTGCCTAAGATGCACCCTGAGACCAAAGCATTAATTATCAAGAGGACCAGAAGCCCAGATCCACTGCTAAGGTGCCTGACACCTTTAATGTGTCTCAGTGTCAAGTACAAAGAATAAGACAAAGATCTGAATAAACTGGAGATGTTTTTGACAAGCCCAGGTACGGCAGACCCTGGTAGACAACTGCTCGGGAGGACCGTTTGTTGTTTCAAAAATCCAAGGCCAGCCCCTTTTCCCACTGCAGCAGAGCTCCACCAGGCCTGGTCACCTCAAGTCCCTGTGTCAACCAGAACAGTTTGTAGAATTCTGTCTTGAAATGCCCTCCATGGTCGAATCAGCGCACAGAAACCAGCACTAAACAAAAGGCAATTCAAAAAACATTTGGCAAAGCCCACAGCCTGCTAAAATGATGGACGCTGGAAAAGTGGAAGGGCTAGTGTACTCCAGGACACAGTAATAAACCTACACACACACAAAGGATAGTGAGTTTGTGTGTGTGTGTGTGTGTGTGTGTGTGTGTGTGTGTGTGTGTATGTGTGTGTGTGTGTATGTGTTTGTGAACACAC
>CM059280.1:27501412-27516412 GCA_030347295.1 Setipinna tenuifilis
AACCACAGACAAGGTTTGGCCTACACAGCTACAGGAACACACACACGCACAAACACACACCATGGCACTAAGGCATATTAAAGCAGTAGTAAGGAGGAATAAAACAGCTTTTGCACATGAAAACACACCAGGGATGGAAATTCACACCACACCGCCAAATGCTGGTAAAATAGGAAAGCGGCAGGTTGATTTTAGACACAAAATAATGATTTACTGTTGAGTTGGCTGGTGAATTTTGCCATTTATTTGTCAGTGGTACAAGTTCACATTTTGCAAAGTTCATTTCCACCCCTGAGAAAGATACACTGGTTCTGGCAGGGACAGACAAACAGACACACTGTCTCTAGTGTTGACAGACAGAAGAACATACTGGTTCTAGTGTGGACAAACAGACAGACAGACAGACAGACAGACAGGCAGACAGACTGACTGACTGCCTGTAGTGTAGTCAGACAGACAGGCAGATGGACAGAGAGACAGAGAGACGGACAGACAGACAGACAGACAGACATACTCTCTCGTGTGGACAGGGAGATAGACAGACTGCCTCTAGTGTGGACAGTCAGACCGACAGACAGGCAGATTGCCTTTAATGTGGACAGACAGACAGGCAGATGGACAGACAGACACACACACACACTCTCTAGTGTGGACAGACAGACAAACAGACAGACTGTCTTTAGTGTGGACAGACAGACAGAGAGGCACTTTGTCTCTAGAGTGAACACCTCTATACATATGGACACATTGGTTCTAACAGGGTCAGACAGACAGACAGACAGGTAAAAACACACAGTTTTAGTGTGGACACACACACACAGACACACTGATTCTAGTGTGGACACCTCCATACCAAATGGACACATTGCCTGTGGACTCACAGGTCCCACCAAGGCAAATGTACAAGCATGAACACACACACACACACACACACACACACACACAAACCTGACACACACAGAACAGGGGGTAGTGAGAGCATGAACAGACAAACACCCCACACACAGCAAAGAGGGAGTACATAAAGCGTGAAAACATACACCTAACACACATAAAACAGGGTAATAAAAGTGTAAACACACACACTCTAACACCACACACACATATGGAGCATAGGGTACTGAAGGAGTACAAATATATCTAATACTCACAGAACAAGGAATTGTAAACTCATGAATATACACACCTAACACACACATACACAGGGTACTAAAAGCGTGAATACACAGAAGGAAGTAAAAGTGTGAATACACACACACCTCACACACATTGAACAGAGGGGCTGAAGACAGGGTCAAGAGACTTTCGGTGACTCATCATGAGATGTGCAATTAGTCCACCTTCGTGTGTGTGTGTGTGTGTGTGTGTGTGTGTGTGTGTGTGTGTGTGTGTGTGTGTGTCTCTAGCTCTGTGTCTGTACATAAAGTCAAAGTCAAGATACAGATTCGTCATTTGTTTAATTTCACATACTTTTGTAGTGAGTAAGCTTATCCTGACAAGTTGCGTTTCTGATTCATCTAGCTAGCCTATCCAAGCTCTTACTGCAAAAGGTGTGTCTGCTGTGTCGCTTTGCCACAAAAATACATTACTATTATTACATTATACTTAGCAGATGCTTTTATCCAAAGCGACTTACAAATACATGACCATTTGCAGCTTTCTCACGTTACACTCAGCACCCAATTACGTATTTCCCTACAGCAGTGATTCCTAACTAGGGGTCATGACCCCCAGTGGGGTTGCCAAAAACTTTTGTGAGGTTGCCAAATTCTTTGTTGGAAATTAGCATGTTATTTCGCCAGGTGAAACAAAACAAAATTTAAAGCTGCTCTTTTCATATTTATAGACGCTGTTAAGAGTGTTTAGTCTATAAACAGCACTACTGCTCCTCCGACAGAAACAATACAACTTGCTGCTTCCTAAGCAAACTCAACTTCTTTCCACCTTGTTAATCAAAACAAAACAACATTGCTAACCAAATTTCTTGTGCTATTAGCCAGCCTGGTCTAGCCTGCCCAATGCGATTAGAACAGGTTTGGGGGAAACGTGGGGTCGCCAGACCTCATACAGTACTACTTTAGGCAACTTTACTGCGTAATGTCTTCTTGTTCCCACCAAAGTGACTGAAATAAGCAGTGGAAGCTATCTACAAATCAGCCATAAAGTTAATCATGACTATTCATGACTAATTTATTAATTAGTAAGCATTGAGTAAGAGACAACAGCCTATATGGTTGTCAGAGTTACCATTCTATGGGGCATTAATATTAATGATTAAATATTTAGAGATTATGCCAGATTTTCAGGACTACTATTCACAGTTAAATCTTTCAACATAATTCAAGCATACTCCGTCAGCCAATCAGAAAACACCATTCTTTTTGTTGGGGCCATAAGTAATTACTAACCCTCAGCTTCGAACCCAGCTGCAACATATACTTCACAAACATGGACTTTGAGTCAGTTGGGTGTCTTATATTACTGTATGCAGTCACTGTAGCCAAATATTTCACATCAACATATCTAGACGCTGAAACCCCTGTTACTGTAGGCTACATAGTCATACTTTAAATCTGTTAGCAGGTTATAAGGCTGTGAGTCAGTTTAAAACAAAAGCAAATGCATTAATAGTTTTTAAAATAATAGTTTATCTGTAAATAGAGTCAAGAGTGCTGAACAAGAGTTTGCAAGCAAGTTGAGAGTGTTAAATCAGACAGTGTCAGTAAGTTAGTAGGTTGTGTTGAAAAAGAGTTCACTAATGTTGAAAAAGAGTGTTTAAATCAGTTGTGTTGAACAGGTGTTAAAGTCAACAGTGTTGTTTTGTTGTGTTGGGCTGAGTGTGAGACAAGCAGAAGACTGGGGTAAGACAGGAAGTAAGCTGACAGCAGACAGGAAGTAGTGGGACTGCAGACAGACAGTGATGATCTGAAGCTCTCGTCAGCGCTGCACTTAAATACTTTTTGTTTTATCTTCTTGTTTTCTTCAGCATCTCGTCTTACAAGTCTGCTACATCTTGTCCCACCTTTCTTCCTTACCATGCAACCAATCCCGGCCAATTAGACCAAACAGCCAATTAGGGTGCAGAGTGCAGCGCTGCCAGGAAGAGTTCACATTATCACTTCAGATCGCACGATCCAATTGGTCCAAATCACAGCTGAAATGTGAAGAAAGGAATTATGGTAGACTTAATAGCAGGGCATTTCAGATTTTACATTCCATTTGGTAGCTGAGTCATTCCGAGTGCTGCAGGGTACTATGGGCCTGTGCTTTTGTGTGTGCGTGTCTGGGTGTGTGTGTGTGTGTGTGTGTGTGTGTGTGTGTGTGTGTGTGTGTGTGTGTGTGTGTGGGTGTGTGTGTGTGTGTGTGTGTGTGTGTGTGTGTGTGTGTGTGTGTGTGTGTGTGTGTGAGTGTGTGTGTGTGGGTGTGTGTGTGTGTGTTGAGAAGGGTGGAGGAGCAGTGGAAAAAGACTAAATCACAAGTAGTTGATTCCATAAAGATAGCTAAGAAGAGACCAAAAAGATGAAGAAAGAGAGGAAATGTGAGAAAGAGAGAGAAAAGGAGAGAGACTGGGTGGAAAATATACAGAATGTAGCAGGCTTGATGCATGATGCTACAGCCAGCTCCATTATGATCTGGTACAGTTTTGTGATGTCACAGCCAGCCAGCTGCATTGTGATGTCACAGCCAGCAAATGCCATTCTAGAATCATAACCAGTCTGATTGTGATGTCACAACAAACTACCTGTGTGATGTCGCACATATCCCCCCTCAGATGTCCGGACCATTATAGAGGTATATGCTGGTGTGCCTGTGTGAGGCTGGGATGGGAGTGGGGGATGGGGGGGTGGGGTGAGGGGGGTCCTGTGTGTGTGTGTGTAAACCAGACAGCTGCCAGCTAGTGTTGGCATCAGTGACCGCCGCTAGCCGCACCCCCACTGACAGACACTAGGCGGCTACAGTCACTATGCAACCTGCTTTGGATTGGCAGCACACACACACACACACAGAGGCTGGGCAGTTACCTTCTCCGTCCTCAGCCTCCGTCTCGATGGCTTCTATGGCCTCAATGGTAGCTGGGAACACACACATACGTAAATACACGCATACACACACACACACGCACACGCACACACACATGCATACAGACATAAAAGTAGAGACAGAGAGAGGAGGCCCATGGAGGAAGGGGGTTAGTCTGGAAGCCATGCACTGTCTCACCAACCTGGCTCCCCACACACACACACACACACACACACATTCATTCACCCTCATAAACACACAGACACACACACACACACACACACACACACACACACTATCACCCTCATACACACACACACACACAACCATTCACCCAACTGCGCTTAAACACCGCTGAGTCTGAGCTATGGAGGGGCGTTAGCAGTTAGCCGCTAGCCGTTAGCAGTAACTCTAGCCTGTTAGCCGTGCGAGTGACGGACAGGTAGGGTCGATTCGAATGAGGAGGAAACAACCAGCTGGATGGACAGATAGAGAGAAAACCTGAGGAGGAGTGAAGGAAAAGAAGCAGAGACAAACAGAGGTGTGCAGTTCTTCTTCACAAAGTAAAACACCCCGTAGATTAGGCTGTAGAGAAAACAGGTTGTCTGTATTTGTGTGGGCATAACAGGTTGTGTGTATTTGTGCAGACATATGTGGTAGTGCAATCGTTCACAACATTGGTGTGTTGTATTTGGGTGTAAGGTTGTCTGCTGTTACTGTATGTGTACAAATGTGAAAAGTGTATACAGCTAAGGGTTTGTTAAATGCGGTTGTGTGTGTGTGTGTGTGTGTGTGTGTGTGTGTGTGTGTGTGTGTGAACGCACATACATATGTGTCTGTGTTTTCATGCTTACCACTCTGTAAGGTCTGTTTGCCTCCAGACAGCACTCCGCTGGGCAGCATGCCTGTAGGGGTTAACCCTTTCAGGGTCAACACGTTCTCACTCTCCTCCCTAGCAGTCAGACACACAAAGTGGTGAGAATGTAAGTAAGGTAAAGTAAAGTAAAGCGAAGTATACTTTATTGTCGGCAAGGGGAAATTTATGTTTGTCCTTACAGTCATGGTCCATCACAGACTTACACAGCTCACACATAAATAAAAACCAACAGTAACATACAGCATCGTGGAGACAGATGGAGATGGAGAGATGGAGATGAGTTATTATCCACTCTGTATTTCCACAAACATGTGTGACATATGATTACTGACCCATGCAAACACCATGTAATTCCTAAACATTTTGAGTCCCAGTGTGTGGATAGGTTCATTTCATAACCATTGCAGTTTGACAGTTCCATCAGATTATTTAAATCATATTGCTGTCTTGTTAACTATGCAGACTCTCGGAAAAGAAGAGTCTTCACAAGCTTCTTAAGGGTCGAGACGGATGACCCACACTTTAGGGCACATGCCCCCAACCCCCCTTCGCCCTCTGGTCCCCTGGGCCAGGGCCCCGTTGGCCCATTCCCTAATTCGAGCCTGCATCTACTTATAATGACTCTATGATGTGACTGAAACTGAACTACACAATACAACCCAGTGTGTGATAAGCAGTGGGTTGATCAGATCCTCTAGATTAACCAGTAGTCCATCAGAGCGCAGATTACAGGCTGACCTCTGCTCTTCAACTCTCCCAAAGCGCTGCAGTCTGTGCTGCAGTTTGTGCTGTAATATATGGGACAGGCACTAAAAAAATGTATGCCTTTTCAACAATTTTAGATTAGGTGAAAGCTCACATTCACATAAAAAGACATACACACATACACACACAAACACATACACACACAAACACGAACACACACACACGCACACACACTGACCGTAAAACTGAGAACATCTTGGCCATCTTCCCAATGGCGCGGATTTTATTCCTAATCACCTCCTTACGAGCTGCAGCTGTGGTGGCTGAAGGGAAGACAATCACGAGAGATTAAAACACACACACACACACACACACACAGGCATAAACATAAACACTGTAAACATACAGCCACAAACACATATTAGCACACACACACATACACATATATAAATACACACACACACACACTCACGCACACACACACACTCAAACACACACATACAAATACATACAAAACGCACACAGACATATTCTGAGATTAAAATGCTGACATGAAACAAAAAAAGGAAGATTACAAAGGAATCACACACACGCACGCACGCACACACACACACACAAAGAAACAATGCAAACAGGAAGAGCAAACACACAAAAACACATTAGCACACACACCTACATAGCTAGACACACAGCATTACACACATTTACAGTAAACACTTGCAAAAGCTGTGGATTAAAAAACAGATGTTGAAGAGAGTGTAAATGCATGAAGCCTTTTTCACACTCACACATGCACAATTAATTTAGGTTAAAGAGACACACTCTGACTCACAGGCATGTATGTTAGTGTGCATTCATTTCAGTCAAACACACACACACACACAAACACACACACACAAACAAACAAACACACACACACACACACACACAAACACAAACACAAACAGACACACATACACACACACTAGGGTCTTACCATCGAAGATCTCCTCTCCGTCGTTCATGAGCTCGTCATCAGAGCAGATGCTCAGCACGTTAACCAGCATTTCCGTCACTGCCCATACCACAAGTTAAAGGTCAGATACCACAGCTCACAGACACACTGGGTGCAACTGTGTTTTGTGTGTGTGTGTGTGTGTGTGTGTGTGTGTGTGTGTGTGTGTGTGTGCATATGTCTAAATGATGTGGGTAGATGTCTGTGTGGAGGGCTGTGGGGATGAATATGAATGGCTGTGTGTGTGTGTATGTCTGTATGTGTGTGTGCGTGCATGTGTGTCACCTTTCTCGCCCACAAATGGCAGTGACCAGGTGAAGACGTCCATGAAATTGGGCAGCCAGTAGGGGTGAGGAGAACAATTAAACTGTCTGATGTTCATCACGTTATTCTCATACTTCAGAACAGCCGCTGTAACACACACACACACACACACACACACACACACACACACACACACACACACACACACACACACACACACACACACACACACAGGGATGAGGAGTTTCACTGTTTAATGTTCAGCACATAATACATGGGAAAACACACACACACGCCTACACCCTCACATTATCACTCACACAAGCAGTAGAAATGTACATATGATGTCTGTGTCACACTGATTGTCTGATGTCTGACCTTTGTTGTTGTAAACATCCAGGTAGTTTGGCGCAGAGAAGATGGTGATGAGAGAGGGGAAACCAGTTGTCTGGCTCTTACGGTACATGCGGTATCTGGGAAAACACAGACACACACATACACACACACACACTCGCACACAGAGAGAGAGAGAGACAGAGAGACAGACAGACAGAGACAGACAGAGACAGAGGCAGAGACAAAGAGAGAGAGAGAGAGATCCATTAGTTTGTAGAATGACAACTGTAGAAGGTGTGTGTCTGTGTGCATACACAATGTCCAGGTGACATAGAGACTTCAATATTTAGAGATGATACATGATATAATTATGATCAACTGTCAGGCTCCGCAGTCTACCATTTACAGACTACCTCTTTCTGTATGTGTGTGGTAGCTAGAGTCTGTCTCCCTCTGTATCTGTATACATCAATGGCATTCATACAGTAAGTGAATATTTATCTGCATGTTCCTAAATAGCATGTCTTCCTATTGGCTGAAAGCAGTGGGGGGCAGGACTTACCCAGCATCCTGTGCTTCATGAGCGCGGATGATGGACAGGAGGTTATTGGTCTGTAGGAACTCACACACGGCAGGGTAACTGTGGAGAGACAAAACTATGTAGACATCTTTGCCAGTTCATGTTTACAGACAAAACTATTTATACTTTTGCCTTTGTACAAAAAAGCATTTCACCAGTTGCAACAGACAATCACATATAAATGACAATGTACAATCACATAAGAATACAGAGTGTATGTGTGTTTTACTTTGTATATTAGTGTAGCAGTGTACTGCACTTAGCACATTACAGTAGTATAGACGTATATTTTATTTAGGATAGTTTAGGGATGTATGTTACATAGTACATTAGTTTAGCAAGGTACTGTCTATAGTGTGTTACTTTAAAAGTGTATTGCACATAATATATTAGTGTATTGGTGTATTGTTCCTGGTATATTAGTTTAGAAGTAGACTGTGCTGAGAATAAGACTATATTATACAAAAGAATAGCGATACAGAGATAGAAACAGATGATGAGTGTGGACAGAGTGGGTGTGTGGGTGTGTGTGTGTGTGTGTGTGTGTGTGTGTGTGTGTGTGTGTGTGTGTGTGTGCTTGTGTGTGTCTGTGATGTGTAATGACCTCACTTCTGTCACGTTACTAAACACAGGGTGTTTACTGTCTACTATTTCATGTTTGTTTGGGTTGCACTTTGAGACTGTCTATGCTAATGTCCCAGGATGTTCTTGGACAAACGTCAATACTTAGGGTGAGATAACATTTGGCTTGTTTTACAACAATTTCCTGCAACTAAATTCCTACTTTAACTGAGAATTAATGCTCAAAGTTTACATAGAGTAAATACTACTAATAAAATAAACCAAAGTATTATATACTTCAGTATAAATGATACATTTTACAAAACAATGAGAACTACTCCTTTCAGACTAAAACATCTTGTTTTATTCAATCTGAAAACCGGTTAATTGTTTGTAAAACAATAAATGTGTAAATATACCTGTAATAACCTATATTTAAATATATTAGAGATATGTAAAAAGCTTAGCAACCTTTTGTGTTCTGCTTTGCTATTGTGTGTTGCCTATTTCCACCAGGGGGAGGGAGCAGTGAGCAACATTCCCAATAAACTCACAGAAGAGCAGTAAGCACAGGCACCCAGACACCTGACATCTGAACACCACCAGCTGCACCACCCCACTGTCCCAAAGGCCCCAGGGTACTCCAACAGCAGTACCCAGCCACCCAGGGGAGCAGTCTCAGGGCTGCAGTCTCAGGGGCTGAAGACTCCAGGGCTGGGTCAGCATCTTTGTATCACATCACATACAGCTAAGGACATCTCAGATATTTAAGCACAGGGGGATGTCAGGCCAGAGAAACACTATGTGTAGATTAAACATGTGATGTTTGGACTAGGGACCTGTTATATGTAGAATAAACACTATACTGTATGTCTATACATTGACTAGGCATTTGCTTTGTGTAGATTACAGATTCAATGTGTGGATGTGTGGATTATGTTATCCATAATCTTTTGTCACATAGTGGATTCCTATGTGCATTTCTATGGGCATTGGCATATTCCTATGGGCATTTGTTTTGCGTAGATTAAAGATTCAATGTGTGGACTAGGAATCCACTATGTGAGGACAAGAGATTATGGATTACAGATTCAATATATGTTGACTAGGCATTTGCTTTGTGTAGATTACAGATGTAATATGTGTGGACTGGGAATCCACTAATAGGTAATAGATTTACTATGTGCAGATTACAGATATACTTATGAGTGAGGACAAGGAATCTACTTAGTGTAAATTAGAGATCCATGGATTACAGGTTTACTATATGTAGATTACCGATTCACTATTGTGTAGATCATCGATTCACTATGTGTGCAGACGAGATCCATTTTGTATTAATTAGTGATGCATACAGTGTATGCAGATTACAGTTTCACTATGTACGTATTGCAGATGAACTATGTGTAGATTAGAGACCCAGTGTGTTAGTTTGTAAAACATACATGTGGTAATCTGCCTGCATAGAGTGGGATTTCGAGCTGTTGTGTTTTTGGGGATTGGCTGGATACTGGCGTCATCTAGAGAGCTCTGGGGTGAGAAATGGGCTTCAGGACCATGGACAGCACCAAAGTCCGCCACTCAGACTGGCCCTCTGCTGGTGTCCTCTTTTAAACTGTTGCTTTGTGCCCTTATGCCGGGTTCACGTGATACCATTTCAGCCTGATTTTGACCCAAATTTGTTGTGCCCGACACATTTCCAGCATGTTGGGTACAACATCGAATGTGGGTGATGTGGCATACCTAACAACCTACAATTTTTTGTCTGTGACATTCTACGTCAGCCTGACAAAAAACACTAGCATGTCATAACAGCCACTCCATCTACTCAAATAGACAAATTCATAAACCACCAATATAGTTATTAGAAATATCACACATTTTCAGGGCAATACATCTTTAGTGTTCTTTCATTTGCATCTTGCCCCTGCTGGTGCCCTGTACCAAGCTGTTGCTTTGTGCTCTTAGAAGCTGGCAATCACCACTTAATACAGGAATTATTATACAACAACCACTTGCTCCTACCACCCACACAGACAACCCCATAACCCACAGATAAAGTAATCTGAAATATCACACATTTTCAGGGTGGTAGATCTTCAGTGTTTTTTGTGTTATACTTTTCTCATCCTGGAGAGGGTTAAATTTGATTGTAAAGGGATTGTGGATCTGTTTCACATAGCAGGCAATGCCACATAATCAGTCTTTTATATATACATACAAGCCATATATACACATTTACGTATGCAAATGAAAATAAGGTATATTAGGGAATGTTTAAGAAACCACAATAGTTCTGTATGTGCATCAATACATTTCTCTGTATAAACATCTTCATTCCCTCCATTCTCTGTTCCTCCCTCTCTCCCTTTGTTTTAGACACACTCTTTCTTCCTCTCCCTCTCTCTTTCCCTCTGTTTTTTTCTTACCTCCCATTCTCTATTTATCTAACCATCAGTCTTTCTCTCTTTCTTCATCTGTCTCTCTCTTTCTCTACCCCTCTGTCTCTCCCTCTTTCACTTTTCCTTCCTTTCTTTTTCTCTCTCTGTCTCTGTCTTTTTCTCATTTTCCACCCTCCCTCTGGATCTGGCAGTAGTAGCTGGTCACCATGGAAACAGCTCACGGTGCAGCCCCTTGGGACTGCAGGGGGTTGTGGGTAATGCTGGTATTCCTCATATTATGCACACACACACACACACACACACACAGCACACTACTCCACTCGTTTTAGCTCAGATCAATCACACTTTATTAAATTCTACTCTCATACAATATATATGTGTGAAAGAGAGAGGGGGGGGAGAATGAGAGAGAGATGAACCTGTAAAAGTAGGAGCATCCACGGACGGAGTTGTGACTGAAGTACTCCTGAGTCTTCTCATTGCCAAAGTCCTCCAGGGGGTCAGACCACAGCAGGTCACACATGGGCCCAAAGGCTGGTGGCTCCTTAAACCTGTCCAGCTGACGGAGGGAGGGGGGAGGGATGGAGGGATGGAGGGATGAAGGCAGGGACAGAGGGAGGGAGAAAATGAGAAAAAAAAGAAAGGGGGGGGGGGGAATAAAGGGACAGAGGAAAGTAGGGAGGAGAAAGGGAGAGATAAAGGGATAGAGGGATAGATGGATAGAAGAAGGGAGGGAGACAGGAGAGAACAAATGGAGAACAAAGGAGAAAGGGAGTAATATGGAGGCGATGGAAAAAAGAAAAAAAAATGAAAGAAAGGAAAAGATGGAAGAAATGGAAGTTAAGGGACAGGGTACAGTAAGAGAGAAAAAAGAGAGAAGGGAGAGAAAAGAGAGAGAGAGAGAGAGAGAGAGAGAGAGAGAGAGAGAGAGAGAGAGAGAGAGAGAGAGAGAGAGAAATATGAACATACAGATTTTTTTCACAGTGAATGTGAGCAATTTCAATTTAGTGCTGAACTCAAACTGACCCATTCTGAATCAGTGGGGAACTGTGCCTGGGTGTATGTGTGTGTCTGTTTGTGTGCTACATACATGTGTGTGCTGCATAGATGTGTGTGTGCATATGTTTTACAGAGGGTGAGGGTGTAGGGTGTTGAGGGTGAGGGTGTAGTTGTAGTGTGTGTGTGTGTGTGTGTGTGTGTGACAAACCTTCTTGATATCGTCGAGTGTGTGTATTTCTGGGGAGAGGCCTCCATGCACACACAGAAACTGCTGATTCATCAGAGCTGCCAGAGGGAGACAGTCAAACGCATCCATGCACGAGTCATACACCTGCTCCGAATATTTTATCTTACCTGAGAGAAAAGAGAGAGAGAGAGAGAGAAAGAGAGAGAGAGAGAGAGAGAGAGAGAGAGTCAAAAGCATCCATGCACGAGTCATAGACCAGCTCCGAATGGTTTATCTTACCTGAGCGAGGGGGGGTGAGAGACCGAGAGAGAGAGAGAGAGAGAGTGAGAGAGAGAGAGAGAGAGAGAAAGTGAGAGAGAAAGAGAGAGTCACACACGTCCATGCATGAGTCATAGACCTGCTCCGAATATTTAATCTTCGAGAGAGAGAGAGAGAGAGAGAGAGAGAGAGAGGAGGAGAAAGTCAAACGCATTTATGCACAAGTCATACACCTGCTCAGATTACTTACTCGTACCTGAGAAAGAGAGAGGGGGATGACAGAGAGTGTCTGTGTGTGTGTGTGGGGGGGGGGGGTTATTGACTTGCCATCAGTACACACAGAAAGAAAGGATGGGGCATACAGACAAACAGAAAAAAGTGTGGATAGGGGAAGATGATATTTAGAAGTGCTGGGGATATGAAAATCACGTTTTGCCACCTTTTATTTGGTCCTCTGGCTGTAGGTGAGGAAATGAAATACCGAAGTCACGTCATATCCGATGACCAGATGGATGACAAAGACCTCTATTGAGAGTACTTTAAAATGTACCACTCGCTGTGTGTGTATGCGTGTGTGTGTGTCTGTGTGTGTGTGTGTGTGTGTGTGTGTGTGTGTGTGTGTGTGTGTGTGTATCTGTGTGTATTTGTGTGTGTACATATGTTTGTCTCCCTCTTGTGCTGTTGTACGTATGCCATCTCTCTCATTGTCTGTGTGTATTCTGTGACTATCCTGTGCTCACGAGTGATAAGTGTGCTGTCTCTCTTCTCTACATTGGTGAGAATGTGTGCTTTGCTCACAGCTGTTTGTTTTTAGGTTTTGGTGAAACTGTTCAGCACTGCAGCAGGAAGAGGTTCTTGTTTGTTTACGTTCTCGTTTTTTACTCATCTATCCCATCAGCCACAGTCCTGCTAGCTATGTGTATTAGAGAACCAAATGTTTTGTCAAAATAAGCTTCATTCGATCAATAGCTCTAGGGCTGACGTACATCGGCCAATGTACCGCACAGTTCGGAGGCCGTGGGCGAAGCAGCTCTGTGGTCTGAGCAGATCCAGAGGATCAATGAGGTTTTATGTGCTGTCAAAGACCATGATAACATTAATGACTTCCTTGTCTTCATTTCAACATTCTGGCCAATGGGAAGAGGATTTCAACATGTCAGCCAATGGGAAGAGGATTTCAAGACAGGTTTATTGTCCCAGGAAAGTCCTCTCCTTTTGTCTTAAACTCACTCTTTCTTTCTTCCTTTCTCTCTCTTTCCCTCTCTCTCCTTCCCTCTCTCTCTCCAGCAGATGGTTGGTGAGGGTACCCACTCTTCTCTGTACCCATCAGGGAAATCATTGCCTCTTCACACGACCAATCATTAACAAGCAAATTAATTTCCTGCTAATCTCTCTGTTTCTCTCTCTCTCTCTCTCTGTCTTTCTCTCTCTCTCTTTCTCTCTCTCTCTTTCTGATCTTGTATCTGTCTCCTATCTCCATTACTACAGGGAGATGGATAAGGAAAAACAAACAGAGTGAAGACAGCATAAAAAACAAGTAAGAAAAGCATGAAGCACACAGGCGAGAAGCCAAAATGATGGAGTAAAACACAAAGGTGAGGAGAAGCCAAAATGATGAAGTAATGCACAGGAAGATTGTGGACTGAAGGAGAGAGAGAAGGAAAACACTTTGTGGTTCCACTGCAGTTAAAACGAGCAGAGGGGGAGGACTTGAAAGGTCTTGCATTGAAAGAAGAGGCACTCAACAGAAACAGAGAGACAGACAAACAGGCAGACAGACAGACAGACAGACAGACAGACAATGATGGGGGAGGGGGGGGGGGGGATAAAGACAGTGAGAGGCTGCTGGGAAAAAGGGGTCTGTGACTCACATTCTTGCTTGAAAGTGAAGTATTCCGTCAGGTGCCTACATTCATGGTTCCCTCGCAGAAGAAAGATGGTCTTTGGGTACAAGATCTTCAGCGACCACAGATACAACACACACTAGACAGACAGGAAATAAAAAGAGACAGACAGACAGACAGACAGGCAGGCAGACAGACAGATAGACAGAGAGTTAAAGACATTTCAAACATTAAAAAAATATTTAAATAAATTAAACTGAGAGATGGACTCTGATAAGGAGGGATTAGAAAAGATGTGTAAGACATCAAAAGAGAGAGGTGGCATCCATGCAACAGAAAACCTTAGCGAAAAAAAATACTTTTTTAGGACTATACTCTCACACCCTCCCACATCTAAAGACAAGTCGTAGAATTTTGAAGTTTTTTAGTACATTTTTTAGTAAATAGTCTGTGCCTGTAAACTACCGTAACTCATTGTTTATCAGTGGATTGTGCTTGTAAACGAAAATAATCTGTTGTCTGTTAGTAGTGTCTATACTTATCTGATCTACAATAACCTGTTTGTTAGTAGATAGTTTGAAAACTGTTCAGTTGCTGTGACATCATTCCATCATCATGACCAGACATACTGATATGGTCATTACACATCACTGCATCCTGGTTATTAGCACTGTGGCTTATGTATGCCATCAGTGATTAGATCAGTATGACATGGTAATGTAATATGATGCAAAGGTCAAGTAAAGGTTACAGCTTTTGGATTGTACTAGTCCAGCAAATCACAACAATCTGACACATATCCCACTCCATGATTATAGATTAAGGCATGGCCTTCTTTTTAAAAGTTGTTTTATGAGTTTATTTAGATAGGACAGCGAAGGTGGTGACAGGAAGTAAGTGGGAGAGAGAGGGAGAAGGATTGGGAAATGAACAGAGGCCAGATTAGAACCTGGGGGCCCATGGTCAAATGCCT
>CM059280.1:27521412-27523912 GCA_030347295.1 Setipinna tenuifilis
TTTTTAAAATACATTTTGCATTATTTAACATGTGACGCACAATGGTAAACATTCTTCTCCACATTTAATCACAAATAGAGCACAAATGCCATACATTAAGTACAATGAGTCAGAATTGAGTTTACTTGATTTCAAATGAGCTGACACCACCAATATAAGCCAGTTGAGAGAGCCACCAGGTTGTTGAAGATTGCAGCTTGAAAATGGCTGATAATCACAGACAAAGAGGACAGAGTCCGAGTGTGAGGGACATAACAACGAAGAGGTAGAGCAAGAGAAAGACTACTAACCAAATTAGAGCCACCATTTTAGATCATGTTCTCGTCGATTGGTTGACGACAATCTACGAAATCTCTTAGAGGCCATGAAGTTGGCCTGCGACATATAGTGTCAAGGATGGATATGACACTGCATTCCCAAAATGTATTTTTGTTCGAAGTATTTTAATACTACAACTTTATTTTAGTCTATGTACAGTACATATACACCTGTAATTTAGCCTTTTTTCAGTTAAAAAATCTTTTCAGGCTGTAAAAAAATAACTGTATGCTATTATATACATCTGATTGTTGTGCTTTTCCTTGTTTGGTGTAGTGTTTACTATCTGATTCATTGTGATTTCATTTTGACAGGTGTTGTTTCTGCTTTGAGGATAGAGTTTGGTTTTGAGCACACGTAAAATTTATATATTACATATTATATTGTACAGCTGTATGTATGTCTACATGTAGACATCTAGGTGTCATGGAGTGAGAGGAAGAGAGAGAGGGAGGGAGAGGGAGAGAGTCAGAGATACATAGGAAGATGAAGGGAGGATAGAAGCAAAGTAGCAGAAGTAAAGAAACAATGGATTGAGCAAACTAAAAACAAAGAGGAAAGATGAATGAGAGAATGAAACAAAACAACAGAAGCAAACACCCAGAAAGGGATGAGGAAATTGGAGGGTGGAAGGTTAGGAACAGCATGGTGAGTAGACAATAAATCACAGCAGCATAAAATCTGCTTCCCACATATACACACACAAACACACACCCACACACTTTTTACAAACTGCCTAACACACATCTGCTTTAAGGTAAGTGACAGGAGTTGGCTTACTTTCTGGCTGCATCTACAGGAGCCTATCAGTGCATGGACACCAGCAACAATACACAGCACCACTCGGCCTGTGGGCAAGTAGGCCAGGCAGAGTGTGTGTGTGTGTGTTTGTGACTGTGTGTGTCTGCATGCATGTGTGTGTGTGTATGTATCTATGTGCATTTACCAAACACAGTCTCACAGTGCAATGTTACCCAGCAACAGTGGTTTGGAATGCCACTTGAGAGGCATGTTATTGCTCTTCCATACACACATTTATGTTTACACACACCACAACTTCAGGCTGTCTTACACATTATCCACTTTTACCTTCATTATACCACACACACACACACACACACACACACACACACACATAATATAAACAGCTTCCCACACTGGACTTTTGTATATTTGCACATTTTACATGTTTTTAAATTGCACCTCACCAGTCTCCACAACACTGGTCGGCAGTAGTGACTTCAGCGGGCTGCTGCAGTATGCAGTTGCCTGTCTCTGTGGGCTAGGTCCATTCAGCGTAGCCTCGGCCTTGCTGTTTTATCAAGGGTAATCCCCCTGGCTACGTTTCGATAGTCTCCTCTGGTAAGGAAACTCCCTAACTGAATGTATTGACCTGGAAGCATTTTAGTGGCATCAAAGATCAGAGCTGTTCACATTCATTAAATTCTTGTGCTTCAGTGCTTCCTTTCTAATCCCCTTCATCACAGACTACACTTGGCCATCCTTCACACACATAGGTGATAACAACAGCCACTTCCCCACTGTCAAGCCAGGGTAGGACCAGTTACTGGCAGCTTTCTGGGGCTAATCCCTAGTCAAACCTAGCTAGCACCGTCATTGTATTTCCTCTGCTCAATATCTTATTTCGCTACAGTTGTCTATCAGGCAAGCTAACTCAGGCTCTGGCTTGCCTTCACCACTTTTTTGGTTTTCAATCATCCATGATTGGTTGAAGGAAGGCGCAATGGTTTTCAAATTCACACAGTGTCCACCTTCCATGAAGCAGAGGTATGTCATGGAGAGTAGCCTGACTCTTTGCAGGAAGTCACATGAAGTGAAAGCGTCTGGTCCACCAGGCTAGCTAACCCATTCCTCATTATCACTTCCAAGGCTTCTGGTGGGCTACTGGGCCTGTCTGGGCCTCTGGGCCTACATTTCCCTTCGCACCAACCAGCATTCTATTATGACTACAGTAAGGTGGTGTGAAGGGGGAGGCTACGAGATATATGTGGTGTAAAGCAACACGAAAGCACTTTTCCTCCTCAGTTGCCCTACAGGGGTGCGTTTCCCAAACAACGACAGATGTTAGCATTTAATCACCGTTGTCTGATGTAGGTTGAAACAACACAACAGTCCGATTCCGACTGTTTCTACCTACGTACAACAGAGGTCTGAAATATGT
>CM059280.1:27528912-27533912 GCA_030347295.1 Setipinna tenuifilis
ACACAGCCCGTCTTCTTGTGTGTACGTGTGTGTGTAAATTTGAAAATGACATTGTGATATTTCATTTCATTTCAATAACATTTCATTGTCATCATATCACACGTTACGGTTCAACTCACTTATTTTTGGTTCAACTCACTTTCATTTTACTGATTACAAGCACAGACACAGACACACACACACATACACACACACACACACACACACACACACACACACACACACACACACACAGACACACACACACGCACACACACACACACACACACAAAGGGCCAACCCACAGTCTCACTTCCCTTTCCATTTGCATTCAGTTCTTGATTTGGCCTTCAGAAACTCCAAATTTGCCCTTCTAACATGCACACAAAAACACTTGTTCTCTTTCTTTTATATACAGTCACACGCACACATACACACACACACACACACACACACACACACACACACACACACACACACACACACACACATAAACACACACACACACACACACACACACACACACACACACACACACACATACACTCCCAGGTCCTGATTGTTCTGCAGAGGTGCGGGCTTCAGGAGCCCCACCAGTGTTAACACAGATAATGACCCAGAATGATAGTTTGGGAAAGTAGGCCGCTGCCAGGCCCCTGCCTGTTCCTGTGCCCCAGGGGGACGTGGGAAAGGGATGCATTCAGGTCACAGCTGTGCTAGCACTCAGCGCTAGCGTCCCACTACGCTACGCTAGGCTACACTACGCCACTCTCCCCTCACTTAGCCCCTCCCTTCTGCCCACCCTGCGACAGCCACCAACGGTCCGGTCTGGTCCAGTCCAGTCTGCACCCCGCCACGGCATGGCACGGTACGGCACCGCAAAGCACGGTGAGCGAGCCTGACACACACACACACACCTGTCCAATTCCATCCAGTCCACACCATGACATGCGGTACGGCACGACACAGCACAGCACAGCACAGCACAGCACAGCACACGACACGGTGAGCGAGAGGGACACACACACACACACACACCTGTCCCATCCCATCCAGTCCACCAGCGAATGCCTCTCTCTCTCTCTCTCTCTCTCTCTCACCTGGCCCGCTGCGGTGCAATCCTCTTACCTGTCCTGGCCCGGCAATCCTCTTACCTGTCGGAGAACACCAAAGCTGCCACTGTCAAGCCCCACAGTGCAGCCGCTAGCAGTCGGCAGATTACACACCTGTTCCCTCGCTCTATCTCTCACTCTATCTCTCTCTCTCTGGTTCTCTGTCTGTATCCCTCTCGCTCTCTCTCTGTCTCTCTATTTCTCTCACTGCGTCTGTCTGCATCTCTCTCCCTACTTGCCTTTTCTTTTCTCTCTCTCCCACTCTCCCTCCCTCTCTTTCTTTCTCTTCCTCTTCACATTTCACATTGGACCATTTTCTCAGTCACCACCACCACCACCAACAGGCTCTAGCCAAGGGCCCACCCTTTGGTCCTTCTCCAGTGTGGCCATATACGTTGGTGAACATCAAAGACCAGCAAGTAAGTAAAGAAGCAAGGAGGAAGAAAGGAATTATGGAAGCTATGTATGAACTATTTCCCTGTCCACTCCCTCACTCATTCACTGTAGAGGACTGCTAGCAAAAAAAAACCTCTGGAAAAAGACCAGACAGCTGTTGACACATTAAAGGCACTGATATTGAATTATCTAACTCAACTGACAGGTTTTGTGTCAACACGCTCAAGAGAGAGGCCACAATGCATCATGGTTTATAACAACAGATGTAGTGTATAGCTTCTAGAAATGCAATGCAATGATACTTACAGTGCAGCAATACATAGCCAATGAAACTTACAATCAAGAGTTCAGACAGCGGTACAATATGGATGACTCCCTCTATAGGTCACTATGTAGTGAACGAGTGGATATTTTGGATAGAATTAAATAATAAGGATGAAAGGGAGGATGCAAGGAAGGTAGGCAGGAAGGAAGGATAGAAAAAAAGGAGGAAAAAAGGATGGAAAGGAGGGAAGGAATGAAGGAAGGGTGTAAGAAAGGAAGGAAGGAAGGAAGGAAGGAAGGAAGGAAGGATGTAAGGTAGGAAGGAAAGGAGGGAGTAGGCAGAAAGGAAGGATGAACGGGAGTAAAGAAGGAAAGAAGGAATGAAGGAAGAAAGGAATTAGGCAGAAAGGGTGTAAGGAAGGGTGTAAGGAAGCATGACTACTCCCCATGCAAAAACACCTAGTCCAGTCAAACCTACAACAACCCTGGTCATGACACTGTCACATAGGACTGTCATAAGTATGGCACAACAAATACCATGTAAGTAAGTACATCAGATCTGATCAATGAATGTGGATATAAATGTGGATGTTATGTTTCATAACATAAGATGTTTCAGCATCCTATGTTGCATACTTAACAAACTGCAGACACACCAGAACACGGCAAAACAGCACTGGAGAAAAAAACTGAATGAGTCATGAAAACCTAATTACAGCATGCTATATAGCATCCTATAATAGCATCACATGACTGTATCCAAATACCCCTAAATCACGAGGGACTCCCAATGGGATACACATGCTAAACTGTGTCACCTTGGAAAAGAATGAAACTGAAAGTTTAGTCATAACAGCTGGCTACTAATCCAGCTTCCAACAAAGCTCATCTGGCATGCAAAATATACACCCATTATAAGAGGGGGTAAGTGAAGACTGATGTGGGTCTCAGTGGGCAATGACCCCCCCATGATGTTCCTCCTGTATGACCTCCACCACGCTCCCATTCATCCACTGCTCTTGCCATGACACGGATGGCTCTGTGAGGAACCATGTCGACCAGTGCCCCCCCCCTCTTCCACATACACACAAACCAGTCCCCCCCCAAACACACACACACACACACACACACACACACACACACACGGACCAGCATCCCCCTACACACAGACACAAACACACACACACACCCGTGCACCACCTCTCCAAATGAAATGGACTTGTCCCCTCCCTTTCCCCACACTATAATGGTGGCTGGATGTGACTCAGCAGTAGTCTTGGCTGTAGGGTTCTTCACAGTTCCTTTTGAAAATAAACAGTTCTGCAGGACAGACCTGTGGGGCTAGCTTTTCAGCTCTCCTGAAAAAGATGGCTGTACCAGCCGAAAAGGACATGCCCACATCCCCAAAACTGTTTATACAGTATGTACATAACACACATTGAATAGCTCCATCTTAAGATCATAAGATAAGCTAGAGTGGAGCTTTTACCTGCTTCCCTAATGAGGAAGAGCCTACAGACCCACAGATGCAGCTGTGACGTGTAATGGAGGCAATGACACACCAGCAGACATGGCATTTAGGCGCTTAGTGCAGGGAATACAGTGGGTCTAAATGTATGTGAGTATCTCTGTGAGAAAGAACGTGTGTGTGTGTGTGTGTGTGTGTGTGTGTGTGTGTGTGTGTGTGTGTGTGTGTGTGTGTGTGTGATCTGAAGACCATCTGAGGCTCTGTGCCACCACATCTTTCCCATCTCAGATTTAGCCTACACACACACTCACACACAAACACATACTTGCACTTGCATACACACACACTTACACCCATACACAAACAGACACACACACACACACACACACACACACACACACACACACACACAGAGCCAGAGGCCCAATGGAGAAGTAAACAGCACATGTGGTAAGACTCCACTTATACACCAGCTTACTGAGGAGCAATAACATTCCATGTGTTCATCCCCAGACACACTGTAAGCCAGCAATCAGAGAGGCCACAGATATATTCTCTTGTTGCTCCGACAACGGACGTGGAGGTCTTTATGCAAGTTGCGTTCACCCGATCAGATCAGTGTGACTCACCACCACATCACTCAACAGCAAGCGGACAGCCATCAGGTGAGCGAAGCGATGTGAAACGCTACACGTCTAAAATTAGAGGCTCCCGTCCCACTCCTGCTCCGCTCCATTCTGGTTCCGTCCCGTCCCGCCCCGTCCCGCCCCAACCCAGTTCTTGCACTGGCTGAGGCCCGGGTGCGGTTGGGATCTGGGCCAGTGCCATTGGGAGGAGGGGAGGGCGCTGTGACCCGCTAAAGCAGCAGGCGCTGGGCTCAGGGATGTCCTTTTGCCTTCCCTCGAAGGGCTATCCTCCTCCTGCACAGGAGCGGCATGGAGGGGGCGCCACAGAGGGAGGGCCACGAGGTGAACAGGGGCCTCCCAGGGGCCTCTCAGGGGCCTTCCCAGGGGCCCCAACGTGCAGCCTGGGCTATTAAAGTGGAATGGCATCCCTGGTCGCTTATCACAGCAGTGGATTAATCGAGTAAAAGGGAGGGGAGGTGAAGGCACACACACACACACACACACACACACACACACACACACACACACACACACCAATAAAGCAATTTAGATACCCAGCCATGAACCCCACACAGGAGCAACACAGGTCACTGGGGTGTGGATGAAGCCTGAACTTTTGCCTACAACAGAGGCCGACCAACACACATACACACACAGACACACACACACACACACACACACACACACACACACACACACACACACCGCAGAGGACAATGACACACAACGTTACATACACTACATGACACACAACCTGTTCTGTTTCTATCTGATGCTTCAACACAGGTGCATAGAGTTTATATGTGTACACACATGTAGTATGCACAGACAAAGGCAGCACAGACAAAGGCAGCACACACACACACACACACACGCAGGAAAGCTCAGCACAGAGTCTGCTATGTACTGCAGAGCATCACGTGATGCAGAGGGCCAGCAGGAGAGAAAGTAGGACAGAAGACTCCAAAGAGTATGAGGAGATGAAGGAGAGCAGAGGAGAGAAGAGGAGAGGAGAGGAGAAAGAGAGAAGAATAGGAGAGGAAAGTAAAGGAGAGGAAGAAAGGAGAGGAGAGAAAAGGAACGTAAAAGAGAGGAGAGTAGAAAAGAGTAGAAGATAGGACACGAGATGAGAGGAGAGGGGATGGGACAGGAGGA
>CM059280.1:27538912-27573912 GCA_030347295.1 Setipinna tenuifilis
ACATCCAACCATAAGCAGTTCCAGCGTTAAATTAGCCCCACTGTCTCCACCTACACCAAAACACATCCACTATTAAATGTACAGCTACATTGTTAAAGCACTACTGTGTCCACCTACACCTGAACGTATCCTCCATTAAATGTACAGTTACATTGTTAAAGCACTACTGTGTCCAAAACACATCCACCATTAAATGTACACTTTAAATCAACACTACCGTGTCCACCTACACCTAAGAGCATCCACCACTTACAGCTACACCATTAATATAGCACTACTATGTTCAACCTACTGCAACATGGGTGTGTACCTATATCCCCAGGACTAGGAGTATTCTAGGTATTCATTAAGTACTTTATAGAGATGGAGAACATAGGTGCTCTGGGAAAATAGGGCCGTGGGAACATAGAACCCTAGAGTTGGAGAAGATAGGAACCTGAAAATATAGGATCCTTTGGCATGTCCCTGCAGTCTACTGTATCAATATGAGGGAAGATCGGGTCTTGGGAACAAATGATCCTGAGAACACCCACCACAAGACATCCACCACAAAACGTTCAGCTACACTGCTACATCAGCATCAATGTGCTGCTGTATGCTTCAAAACATATACCGTTCTAATTACACAAGTGTGTATACAGTTCTGAACATATGCTTACACACAAACACCAACAAATCAATATCACTTTACCTACTTATACTTCAAAGTGCTGAAAACACACACCACCACAAAACTACTACATTTTCATGAGTGCCTGCTTTTACGCCTAAAGACCTACAGCACTAAGCATTATCCTCCGCATGTGTGGTACTGCTGTTAGATGACTGAGAATGCGCTGTTGTGCTGTTGATTTTTTGCTAACTGGCACATTTACATACAGTTTAAATGTTGATTAATGTGCATTGTCACCTTTAACTAAATGCATATATGCGATTCTATAATTTTTGTTCAAATTCACACTTTTTAACATCTTGAAAAAAATGTGTTATTTCCTGCAAACTTTTTAGTTTTAGGCATACAATAACATCTAAGGAACATTATTCTACTGATGGGACACTTTTAATTCCCTACTGAATTTTTATACAAATGTAACATTTTTTGCCTCTCCCCAAATTTGTCACCAGCAAAACACAATATCATTTCATACAAAAATGAAGTTTCCTGGACTGTATTTTGATTTTGCTTTAATTAACATTCCAAATATACTTCTAGTGATTTTTAAAGACAACTTCCAGAATACTGAAATAAAAAAATATCATTTTAGCACAATATTAAGGGTGGTTCTTCAAATTAATAGCATTTTGCATGCAATACTTCTCTGTAAATTCCATAAAAACACTGATACAACTTTCAAATCCAAGGATTCATTAGCTTAATAATTTATCTAACTATATGTAATGAACCCATCATTTCAGGTATCAAAAAAACATTTTATTTTCCCAAAATATCCATATTTATCGGTAGTGACAAAAAAAGCTATCTGTATGATTTAAGCAAATATATGTACACTATTAGAATGCAAGGAAGTCCTTTTGACTGAAATATAAGTGTCATAAATATAATACTATAAATGGACTATTGTTTTGTATTTATTTCATGAAATGTTGAATGCAGACCATTTTGTCACTACCGAAACAACTATGTCACACCCAAAACCTCCCAAACCCAAAACCTCAACATATGTTTCGGTTGTGACTGTTTCGGTTGTGACAATTTAAGCTAATGTTGACCCTACTACTAACATGCCAGAACTTTGAAACATCAGTGAAAAGTAGATTACCAGAAAAATCTATTTAAATAATCTCAATTATTTGTTAAAAAGTTGTGTTTGGTAGTGACATTTTTAAATGTCACCTGCTGATTTTCAAGTTTACAAGTTTACAACCTGTGTGTGCATGTGTGTGTGTGTGTGTGTGTGTGTGTGTGTGTGTGTGTAGGTCTGTAGGTGTTTGTATGTATTTGTGTGTGTGTGTGTGTGTGTATGTGTGTGTGTGTGTGTGTGTGTGTGTGGTGATCTGGGGTATGGCAGGTGGTGACACACATGTGTGTTTAACCACAAGATGCAAGTAAGTGTGCACAGCTTGCCTATAAAAGCATAGTTGTAAAGAAGCACACTCCTTTGACTTACCAGCACAGAGTTTCAATTAGTCTACAATCAATCCATTCCTAATAATCCAGAGGGGAAAGCCTTCAGCTCATAGACTAATGCGTGTGTTCGGTTATGTTGATAACAGAGCTCCATCCAGTAAATGTGGATTTGGAGTGGAGTGGCAGTCTAGAGAGCATTTGGCCAAATGTACTGCATTAATCAGGCTACGAGGCAGGCTAATGTGCTGCTCTCGGGTGGTGATATTGCAGCTCACCTTAGGTGCATGCCTGTGGGACAGAAAGACCCAGTACAATCTCTTACACACACAGCACATAGTTAGTGTGTGTGTGTGTGTGTGTGTGTGTGTGTGTGTGTGTGTGTGTGTGTCGATGAGAGAGACAGTGTGTGTGTGTGTATGTGAGTGAGAGAAAGGGAGCGGGAGAGAGAGTCTTTAGTGAGCCCTGGTCTTGAGATAAAGGCGGTGAACCTTGACATTTCTGATTTATTTTTCCCTCTGACAGATAGATATAGAGAGGCAGGCTTTAACAGCAAACATGAACACCTATGTTTTGTCTTCTGGGCTTTCCCCATTCTCTCACATGTTGTTGTTCCTGCTGCTGTTCCCAGCTCTGTTCCAGCCAGTGCAGGTGACCTGGAACACCACCAGTTATGTCACTCTGGCACAATAATCACTCAAGAGCCATCCAATTTAAAACGCATTACTGTTATGATTGCTCCTCGTTCATACATCCAAAGAGTATTCCAGATTCATAATGTTTTTAATTGTGCAACATCCATGAAGTAGAATCTGCCTGGAATAATGGCTGATAAAGAGGCAGAAAAAAACACAAACATACACACAAGCACGCACACACATACACACACACACAAATTGAAATACACTTCTGACGTGTCATGGCCCAAAATGGCAACAAGGGTGTGTGTGTGTGTGTGTGTGTGTGTGTGTGTGTGTGTGTGTGTGTGTGTGTGTGTTTGCAACTCTACATTGAGTGACAGATCTGGAAATGACGTTTCCTCTGTTTGAGCCACAGGGTGCAGACTGCTCTTTGTGATACCTTACAACCCTTACTGTCTCCCATTCTCCTGCTTAAGTGTAGAGCACAGGAGGCAATTTCACTGTTTGAACAAGAACAAATGACAGCAGCATGCAGAAACCCAAACCCATTCCCACAGGCAGCACCTTTGTTCCCATCACCATAGCAACATGTGTTGCCTCTGAGTACCCATAAAACATATGGCCTGTGGTGTGTATCCATTTATCCATCTATGCATCCAACCTCCTCTCTTCTCTTCTCTCTTCCCCACCCGCCTCTCTATTCATATCGCCATCGTTCTCTCCGCAGGTAACACCGCTAAAGGAAAGACTGTCTTTGCTATGTGTATATGGAAACCCAGCCTCCCTCTATTTCTGGGCTACTCCACTGCTCAAGTCCCGCCTCTGACAACCAAACGATGTCTGTTTTAGTGACTGATGTTTAATCGGAATATCACTGTATGTGCGCGCGTGTGTTTGTGTGTGTGCGCCTTGGCTCGTGTGTAGCCTATGTGAGTGTCCATGGATGACTGAGCTTTGCTAAGATTTCCTCTGTTGCTGCAGATACAGTTCATATCCGTTCCCACGAAGCCTTCCATCCCCACCGTGTTCCCCTTTCCTCTATCGTAAACATTCCCTACACAACCCACAGTCTTCGACAAATTCGTATGGCTTATGACATGTAAAATCTGTAGCTAATAAGCAATACTGTGCTCCGTTTGCTTCAACGCCCACACAGACATCCTCACATACAAACACATTCACTATTCCATAAACGCGCGATGCAGCGCTTCAGCCTCTCTTTGACGCCTCATAGGCAACTGTGCAATATGCTGATACGCAAGCGGGCATTTCCAAACTCCATTTTGTCTTTGGTTGTCGGCGAGGCGGACAAGATTCCGGAGACAAACGCGCTCCACCTGGAAGTGCGCTACTTGGCGTCAGATTCGCGCAGATGCGCACTTCTTCCGCAGGAAAATTCAGACCTAGTCTACACAAACTCGTCTGTAAAGATATAATAATGCTACCCGTTTCAGCTGAAAGGTTTTCGCTTTCCTTTGGTACGGATGTCATTGGAGTTTAGCCAGGTCAAACCAAAACATTCATCTGACCAATTAGCTTAACAGAATAGCTACAAGGTGTCCATGCCAGCTCGTCACTTGTCGGCGTTTCTCGAATCCATGCTGTGTATTGAAATACATTTATCTAAAATAGCCTTCCATCTTATGCTTAAGCCATTCTTTCTGTTATCTTCTGTGCGAAGCTTCCAATGTCACCATCTTAAGAGAGCTTTTTATCACGCAAATCGACCAGCATCACACAGCATCTCCTCGGCATGTAAAGGGCCGTTTCGTTTCATCTCGTACATCACACAATTTAGGTCTAAAATCGATATGTATACAGTCACAAGTTGGATTCGCAATTGGCAATGGTGCCCAAATACACAGCGTTACGACAGCAATCATACAAACATCAGGAAAGATTCCACTACCTTTAAGTCGTCCTTTCGCTGTCATGGTCAAACTGCCAAAAAATAGCCTATTTCATTGGAACGAGATGCTAATCTCTCTCACTCACTCACTCTCTCTCTCCTCTCTCCCTCTCTGGGATTCTGTAACAGTGCACGTATTCACCAGCAGGCGCATGCACAGCTCGCGCGATGCGCTCGAGAGATGCTGCTGCATCACCAGGTCTCGCGCAGTGGCCGCGCGGAGGCATCCCAACTAGCCCGTATACAACTCATCACACGGCAATCCCTCTGGTACTCAAGCTCTATCCCACTCAAACGTTCATCTGTACAAATTCAATTGGCATTAACTAACATTATCCGATAAAAATCTAGAGGATTAGTCTAGCTCATGTGAAATATAACGAGGATTGCAAGCTAACGGCCAGTCTAGCCATGAGATCTCATTTTGCTATAATGGGAAATAAATGCGATCTCGTGATCTGTCTCAAATGTTATCAGAGCACACAATTAGCCTACCAAGAGACAACCCTCTGGAACAGACCTAGGATGATCAGTTGTACTGTGAGATAAAAGCGCAAGCGTTTCTGAAGTCATGCCAAGAACGACAGACACGATGCACCTACATTTAATCACCCGGTCGGTCGGGTTGAGCCCCATGTCGGTGCTGGACATCTTCATGGGCAGTTGCTGACTACAAGGCGAGTGTGTGTCTCCGTCCCGGGATAGAACTCTGTCTTCGCAGGGGCGAGGGATGCGTTGGCTGCAGCAGCAGCATCACTTGGTGCGTCTCCGCGTTCCACTGACGGGGCTTTTGATGGGGGAAGGTCTGCCGCAGTTTACCCGGGGAGAGTGTGTTGACGCCGGGATGCTGTTGTCTGCAGGGGCGCCTGTGTGAGTGGTGGTGGTGGGTTGGGGGGTGTGGGGTGTGCGGTGGGGGTGGTCGGTTGGAGGGGGGGGGGGGGGTAACGGGGGGAGGGGTGTTCCGCTTACTTCAGGGTCTCCTCCCAGCGTTGCCTGCACCACCCTGACATGGCGAAGGCAGGAACTCCCACGCACACGCTGACAGGGCAGCCTCATACCGCCATCCGGTGGAGACACGACACGGGCTGTTGGGGTTTCCCTGGGAACGTGCGCGCGCTCCATCCATCTCGATCCAGCAGCTCAGAGGGTGATGCTCTTGTGATGCTCAGGATGCTTGTCAGTGGAGCGCGAAAGATCAAGAACCACACAACTCATCAAGGTTCTAGATCAGTCAGAACAAAATGGAAAAACAGTCGGGAATCATCAGATTGCCATGCATGCAGCAATTTCATAGTAAGATAGAAGTGTCTATAAGACAGACAGACAAATACACACTTATATGCATTTTATATACTTAGTGAGAATGCAAGAAGAGAAACAGAGTGTCTTAAGGTAAAAGAAGAGCGGTAGGCTTAAAATCCTATACAGGAAAAAGTCTTGTGATTTGTTAAAAAACATAGGCTACTGGTCCTCTTCTTCTCCAAGTCCAAAGAAGCTAAGTTGCCCTCAACTGGCTGCAGTTGAAATTGTTATAATTTGATTAGGCCTATATAAATTATGATTTGCCAACCACTCAACTGTACCAATGAATAGGCTAGTTTGGAAAACATTTTAAAGTGAAAACCAAATATTTAATATTTTATGTTTATGTTTTAAGCATATTGTGGTCTTTGCACATCTACTTTCTGACACACACACACACACACACACACACACACACACACACACACATCTGACAGTTAAAATGTTGTGCGCTATAGGCATACGTGAAATTGCAGAATATATTTTCGTTCTGAGGGATAATGGCTTTTTTAACAAGCATTTATGAAATCTCCAGAAACATCGCGATAAAAGCCATAAGTCGACGCATATCCCTCCGCGTTTATTAAACTTCCTCCCTTCCGAGGAATTTGTATGTGATGGCCAGTGTTGGTGCTACACATAGCTACACTCAGTCTAATGAATCTGCTATGCCTGATCACCTTAAAATAAACGTGTTATATGATTACGTGTTATTGTCTTAAATTGTTTAACATAACCCATGGTTACTACATGTCGATTATTGGCAATGAGCGGTGCAACAGGAACACATAGCTCAGGATGAAGCCATTTTGGCTCAGAACACATTACAATGACCATTCATCCTCCATTGTGGCGCTTACGCAGTGTTGGTTGCATTGTAGTCTATGGTGCTGGATAGCAGTAGAAGTCGGCGCGCAATCACGCAAGCTGATGCGCATGTCGGCGGAAGGCTTTCATTAGAGCAGTATAGAGTGAGTGATCTGGTAGCCGCTGCTGCAGGAGGAAGGATCGCGGTTCTACCCGTACTACCTTTCAGTTTCGCCTTAAAATTACATCGACCGGTTTCACCGGACAGATAGCTTTAATTTGTGTGTTAGCCCAAGGTATTGTTTGTGACACATTTGCGAGCCGTGATCTCCAGATATAGGGAACAGCCGCCATTTTAACCGAGTATAACACGTTTTCGGTGACAGCAGCACAAGCACAACAATGGCTCTGAAAAGAATTCACAAGGTAAGAAGGAAGTCAGCCAGTGCCGTCGTCGGCCTGCTATTTCGCACTTGAAATTTCGATCGGGGTAGTAGCACTGGGCCGCTTAATATGTCTGTTCACCAATTTAAATAATAACAAACGTCCTCTCCACAAATCCATCGTCTTTAATGTTATAACCCCAGATACTGCTGTGGTAAGATGACAGTGTAGCATTGCGCCTTGGAGGGCTAACGTTAACTTTAGCCAAAGACAGTTTGATCCTTCCAGTCCAGCGTTTGGGCCCGCTATCTTTTCTACCCTATGTAGCCAACCCCAAGCATCTGTTCCATTTCCTGAGGGTTCCCACGCTGTCTGGTAACATTTATCCTTCGAAAACATTTACGTGTATTTTGTTCCACCGGGTGTTAACGTAATATACTATTGATGGCTAACGGCTGGTGTCGTTCGACAGCTAGGGTAAGGTAGCTATCTTATGGTAATGAACAAGCTAGCTAGTAGCTCTGCGTTGAACTTGGCTGCTGGCTAACTAGCTAAATGTTTAGCATGTTAATGTCACTCTTACTTGATATTTACATGCTAGCATAATGCTAAATTTAGCTAGCTCTCCAGTAATTTGGTAGTATGGCTATATTGCTCGACTATAAAGGAAGCTAGCAAGGGCCCTGACGATAGCTTTTTGGCTAACTAACGTGTGGTGCTCGGTAATACTGGCTTTCAAGCTAGAAACATTTTCTAAATCATTGATGGTATTAAAGATGTTGGCAATTATTGCTTTAGCCGTAGTGCTTAGACAAGGATGTGTCGAGTATTTAGCTTAACAAGTTGTTTTTCAACAGCACAGCAGCCGGGCAGGGACCCGACTATCTTAGCTATCTGTAGCTAACTGTGAGCACACGTCTGTGACGTTAGTGTGAACTTATATCACAGCACGTAGCCGTTAATAAGAATACAGAGCAAGCTCTCAACCCTTTAACGCTATAAAGCCAGAGAAGATGTTTGTCTTCATCTGCATTTATTTAGTTCGAGTTATTAAGCAAGTGCACAACTTATCCTGGAAATCTAGATATGTAGCTATCCAGTCAACTTACAAAGACTGCGTAACATTTGTCTGTTTCACTTCTGTCGAGCTTATTAACATGTTCGTGAACATGGTTAGCTGAATCGTCATTTCATCAGTGAAATACTACACTTGTATGTTGTGAACCATGCCTTAATGTCTGTAACTATCACAAATGGTAACTACAGCACAATTGCTAAGATGTCGTCCGATGGAAGCTCTTCAAACGACGTGTTGAGCAGTTCTGATCTGTATACAGCTAAATAGCTCCACATGGATTGTCAAGGGAAACGCATAGGCCTGCCGCAGACCCCCTACGTCAAGAGCAGGGACGAGTTGTATGTGGGACGCTTCTCGTTGGGTAGGGTTAACCTTGTACCCTTAGGTTATGGCTTTCTGTGATGTAAAATACAGTACCGAACTGAAAATGTTGTGGTAAAGGCAGTTCTGATGGTGTGAAATGGATTGGATTGTCCACTAAATTTTAGGCTGTGTAGTGGAAGCAAGCTATTGGGTTTTTCAGGAATTGAGTGAATGGAATTTATTTTATTTTTAAGCTTTCACCAAGCTTGCACCAGTTCTTCATTTAGGTTTGTTTGTGGCTAATACTGTCTTGTACTTACAGGAATTGAATGACTTGGCTCGTGATCCTCCTGCTCAATGCTCAGCCGGACCAGTAGGAGATGACAGTAAGTGTCAATTAGCCGTGGCTATCAATCAACTTGTTTAGTGATCAATTTGTGTGTTGGTTAAGTTGTTTGCCAAGAACTCCCTTTCCAACAGATTTAAGAATGAGCTGGTCTGTCACTGCTTCTGTCATAACACAGAATATTTTAACAGGTTAAAGGTGACCATTCTGGAGTTAGCAACATTTCTGAGCAATTTAAGAAGGTAGAAGCATCAGAATTATTTTAAGAGATAGCCAAACAACCTGTACATTGCTGGGCCTATAAGTGAAGGGAATTTATACTGTGAAAGGGAATTGGTCTATTTTTATAATTTATTTTGACAACTCATTTAACCACTAGTTTTATATGTGTTTTTTGACATGAAATTGTTAAATAGTAACCAGGCAGGAACCATTTGTTGATGGCAGTGTTTGTTGGCAGGGTTGCTTCCTTAGTGTTTTGCATGCATGTCATGTTAAGTACTGTCAGGATGTGTAAATTTAACCACATCACCAAATCAGACAGGAAAAATGACTGTATAGGCTATGACAAAAATAGTCCTACCGGTAAGCACAAGATGTCTTGTACCAGGTGAATTATGACTGGTGAAAGACTTAAACCATCAAAGTGTGTGTAAGCATGTGCTGTAATGGCTCAGCATGCCTTTAGACACCAACACATGCAAATACTGCCACACTGACAGACAGATAACAGCTCTTTTTTTAAGAGGGGAAATGTGCTTCAAAATTGCAAGTGTATTTCGATCCTAGGTGAAAAAGTTGTAATAATACACGTCTACATTTTTAAACATGGTTGAAGTGGTTTTACTATAGTCTAGACTTTTGCTAATTCAATTAACAACATAAAATGCATGTATTGCCAGTAAACAGCATTGTCAAATGCTATGTATAGCTATGTGACGTGCTCTACTGAGTATGATAAGGACAGGCACTTCAGTGCAACTATGTAGTGTGAAGGCCCACAGTATGAGTGTAATGTATTCCTAAAAATCATGTATTCTTTGATCTTCACTGAGAAAATAGGTTCCCCTTTTATCTGTACTGCTTGTTTATGTGTTATGGGTTGAGCATTTAATAAGTCTCCACTGATAATACTAATGTTTGTATTGGTGGTAATTGTAAATCTAGGTTTTTGTTGATTCAGACATTTTTTACAATTTACTGTGTATAGTACTTTATTTCCCCCGTGTGCGTCTTCATCGCAGACATGTCAATCAACCAAGAACGTATAAACTTTCTGTACAGAATCATGGCCTAAGGGTTTTAACACAAAATCCAACCATCTTTTTGTACTTGGTGTAGGTCAGTAAAAAATTTAAATAGGAGGGCGGTGGGGGGTGAAGAATGATCTAAATGGCTGAGCTTGTCATCACAGCTTCCGCTTTCATCTGTTGCGGTGCGACACCAGGGCAGACGCTGTGAAAGAATGTTTAGAACCCCCCACCCTTTGGCTGTCGCCATGGCGATACACCCAGTTATCATTGTGAGTGAGGGGCCCCTGCTGCCAAAGATGGTGGGATGTTGGTGGTTCAGTGACTTGCAACAAGTCTATTGCATCACAACACCTGTGCAGTACAAGGAAATGCTTCCATTTCCTACTCCACATCTAATCTTGGTATGTCAGGTTCCCAGAACCTACCTGAAGGATGTGACGACACCATGGTTGGGTATCGATACGATTCCGATAAACAAGGTCACGATATGATTTGATTTTTGATCCAATTTGATAATATAGATTATTGATTTATTACGGTTTTTGGCATCAATACCAGTTTTCCTTGTTTATGTAATGACTAAGTGGAGAAAAATCCTCTGCCTGTCACTGTTTAGTCAACCAATGTTTATACATATAAATAATATACGGTATATAATCCAACATTAGGACATCTAATCAAACAATGGAGTATGGCTGAGTTGTCAATTTAACATCACCTTAAAATGCTAGTCAATAAATAAACACATTTACATGCATAGCTCACTGTTGATGGGAACTGTCCCGTATTCTGTTTGTGTCAGAGAGAGGATGGAGTTTTTGGGGGGGGGGAACTGCAAGGAGCTAGCTAATGCCTCCATGGTGACGCAGCGTTGCACTGGTTGGTGAAAAGTTCACTGACATCCGTGCATGTGCCTTGTCCGACAACCTCCCCCCCCCCCCCCCAGGACCCCACTGAACTCTCAGTGCAAACCTCTCCGCTCACTGCTCTTCCCCTTCCCGAGTCATGTGCTATGGAGAGCCTCAGCCACAGTGTTGCCGGAAGGACACTTCTGTTCGACCTGACTGCCGCATTTAAATGCACACCCCTGCTTTGACCAGCAATTGTGGCTGGTGCACACAAAGTTTTAACTCGAATATGTCTCTTGATTTGGCCTCTTCTATGACAAAATATTTCACCCCCTGTTGTACGGCACAACTATTTTGTTAGATAATTAACCTCGACGGCACGAGTTGCAGAGTTTTGATAGTGTGTTATGCTAACTTGGGCCAGAGATGTTTTTCAGGACTTTGTTTTAGCCTGGTAATTCTACCCTCCTAAGTCCTAACATCACTCATAATGTATTTTCTGATAAAAATATGAAATATGATGAATATACTAATACTGCTGAAAACTGTCAATACTTACAAACACTGTCAAAAAACATTTTAGGTTTTGGTCAGTTCAATCCACAAATTAGCATCTATGCAAGCCTGCAATTTGTTTATTTGGCTAATTATTTAGCCTAAGATTATTGTCCTACCATCAGTAACGTCTTTCTTGATAAACATTTCAACATAAATAGGCCAGTACTACTGGAAACTCACAATAAATACACACAGAGACCAGAAACCTTTTATGATTTATCCAGTTTAGTCCCCAAATCAGGATGCAAACCTGCTATTCAGTCATGTCTTTTGGCTTTAAAAAGCAGGATTTTTCCTTTCATTTTCCTTTCCCAGTGAACTCTTACTATTGTACTGCATTTTCACTACTAGTGTGTGTGATCAGCGGCAGTATAAATGGGCCAGCATATACCAGAAGAGACCTGTTATTAAAATATCCACCCGCCAATTTTGCAATCAAGCTCTCACTTTTTTTAATCCGTATCAATACCTGTCATAAAATTGATATATATTTTAACCCAACTCTAGACGATGCACCTATTTTTTGCTTTCTTTTGTTGGTTATTTTGGTAAATGCTTCCTTACAGCCTCATAAAAATACAAGGTGACCTATGATGCCCTAAAAGGTGTGTGGGTGTGGGAGTGTGTGTCAAGTAAACACAAAGGTTGTTTCCTGCTAGTATACAAATACTTTTATAACAATAGAACTGCTGTAGACTTTGTAGAACTGTTTACATATCAGAGAGCTTCTACCTGGATAGTGCTGGTGTTTTGCAGAAGTGCAATATGTTGGCTTCCCTTTGAAAATAGAACCTTAGTGGCCATAAAGGACACAATCAGTGAAGCCAGCATAAGCACAACACATGTAAGATTTTCAGAGGCAAACTTAGGTTTGGCCACTACCAATGTTTTGAATGCTGTATGTAATGTGTAAGATAAGGTGAATCTGCATGGCCCCCTATACTAATATGCACCATATGGAAATTGACCTTTGACAAAGTCCACCCCTTTTGCTACTGTTGCCCTGTCTGTAAGACACTCAGGGACTACCCGCATACAGTACTGGACCAGCTGGGAAGACCTAAACATGCATATAGAAACACTTGTCTTCCCTGAAGTAAGTAATGTATGTTGAAGCAGGTCATCTTTAATAGTGTTTCATACCAGACAGAATGGGTCTCATAATATAATAGGTCCCATAGGCACATACAGTTCAGTGTTTTTGCTGTCTGTTGAAACATTGACAGACGGTCCTTACACAGGCCGTTTGTAAGGTAGTGTTGGATCAAAAAATAACACTGTGGGGCGAAACTGTGTAAAAGATTACTGGTAAGGCATTTAATTTTGTTCCGTTTGAATGGCAGACTGTCACTTGTGTAATTTTCCCTTTTTCTCCCAACAGTGTTTCATTGGCAGGCGACAATAATGGGACCAGTAAGTATGCTTTTTTGCGCCCCTATACATAACTTAAAGATAGTATGTGGTGTTGTGTGTGTTTGTGTGGAGAGAAATAATTGTTTGTTTTCTGAACAGAATGACAGTCCTTACCAGGGTGGAGTGTTTTTCCTCACTATCCACTTCCCCACAGACTACCCCTTCAAACCGCCAAAGGTGAGGCACTACGAACCTGGGGTAATGTAGTCCATAGACACTTGTCCCTGCAGTGTTTTTTAGAAACCCAGGAAATGTGTGCAGGGTAAAGCTAGGTGTGTCTTTGGAAGTGTAGTGTCTGCCTATTTTGCTACCAGAAGAGTGATGGGTAAGCCCAGCGGAGGCCCTGCAGTGTGCAGGCAGTCGATCATTAGTGGGTTAAATGATGTCACTTGTATGCCCATGTACCTTATGCAACCCTAAATCACATCTAAGCCCTGAACATGTGATTCATCCCAACACACACAAAACATCCTGGCAAACACTGCTTCTGGTGTAGGGAAGGGTCAGGAGAGGGGAGAAAACAAAATCAATTCATTCTCTCTCTCTCTCTCTCTCTCTCTCTCTCTCTCTCTCTCTCTCTCTCTCTCTCTCTCTCTCTCTCTCTCTCTCTCTCTCTCTCTCTCTCTCTCTCTCTCTCTCTCTCTCTCTCTCTCTCTCTCTCTCTCTCTCTCTCTCTCTCTCTTTCTCTCTCTCTCTCTTCTCTCTTCTCTCTCTCTTCTCTCTCTCTCTCTCATAAATTCATCAGCAATATTGTAGTTGTCTTGGATGGAGCAGGGCACTCTTTTTGTGAAAAAAGTAGCCTTTTTTGTGTGCGCAACTTGCAGTGCAAAAGTGGTAAAGCTGTAGAGCTGTCTTCCGGTGTGTGGGTTTTTTTTTTTTTTTTTTTTTTTTTTACTCTTCTGCCCAGGCTTTACAGTAGCTGGTTTAAAAAGTAAGTTGTTGCTCTAAGGTGTCGTCCATGTGTAACTAAGTGATAAATGCAAGTGATTCTCTAGCGTGAAGGACACCTGTCTCAAGTCCACTTTCATAAAGTTCTCATTATGGTTCTCTTGTCTTAGTCAAGTGTGTCCGTATCTGCCAAGACCTCAGTTTTGATATAATGAATTGCTGTCATTTTAAAGAGGAAATGACTGCTGTATGACATCGGAGCTGGTCATTTGCATATAATATGCATGTCGTATTGCAGGAGGGCAGCTCACCATTGATTTGTGCAAAGTTGTCTGTCAAGTATCTGTACACTTGTCAGTCAGCAGCTGTCAAAGTTGTTCTTTTTACTTTCCTTCCTTTTGTCTTTTTTCTGTCTTTTCACCACATGTTGTTCTTCGCTCCGACACTCTGCAGGTTGCGTTCACCACAAGAATCTACCACCCGAATATCAACAGCAACGGAAGCATCTGTCTCGACATACTGAGGTCGCAGTGGTCCCCCGCCCTCACTATCTCCAAAGGTACGCACACACGTACATGTTCACACAGGCGCACACACCTTAGCACATGCGCACTCTCGCTGTCTCTGAAAGCAGGACATGATTACATGCATGACGAGTACATACATATGTACACACACGCACAAGCTAGCATGAGGTTTTTTTTTTTTGTTGTTTTTTGTTTTTTCTTAAGTATAAGAGGTAGTGGCAAACACGCATTTTTGGTTGAGCTAAACAATGTAGCAAGCACGATCAGAACTTGATCTGCTCCTGGGCCAAATGCATAGTTTAGTCATGGTTAAATCCCCTCTACATTTTGCATTCCTATGCCCATATTAGAAATGATTATGGTCAGTTAAAATAATACTACAGTCATCTGATTGCCTTGTGTGATGAGGTTCTGTGGCCACATTGGTGACATTAGATGACTGGCCAAATATCTGAGTATAGTGACTGGCAACTAGCGTCAGCTAATGGGAGCACTGCCTTCTAACAAGAGCTATCTTATCTGCCCACCCCCTGCAATTATATGTCTGTATTTAAAGGCTGTTATAAAGTCTAGTTCCTGTTAATTATTGATCATTTTCATTTCACGGCACTGCTCGTGTGTTTCTGACGAACATAGTTTAGGTGGCATGCTGTGTGACTTATTGTCACTTATCGGTAACGTAGTGTATAGACCTACGACACTCTCTAGATCATTAAGTTGTAAGTTGTGTGAACTGATGGTGTGAACCTATGACACTCTAACACTATCAGCTCACTGTACAGTTCACACAACTTACAGCCTAATGATCTAGTGTGATGGGACTGCTTTGAATGCTGTGTAGTGTGAACACAGGCCCTTGTGTTGAGCAGAGCCCCAGAGATCTCTCATTGTGATGCCAACAGCTTCACGTTTTCTCCTTAAACTCCACTATTGTTGAGTGGATGCCCTGATAACTGATTCATATATACGGAGAATGTTCCAATCGCTTCCACAGGTATAGATGTAAGCCTAAAGGCCTAAAATATAAAAACAAGGCAGAACTGCAAATAAATAAACAGAAAAATCAAGCCGGTACACCTAATGTGTGCAAGTCACAAATCTAAAGCATGCTTCTGGACACATGAGAATGCAAGCTGCACCTGCCTTCCACATGCTTTTTAACGACCTTCAGGAAATATTCATTCTTTTATGGTAATGTAAATGAGATGCATCGTACACCTGATGTGTGAACATCATGGATTGTATTTTTTGATCCTCCTGCTTACAGGTGTTCGTATTTAACCGCTAGCGCCATGTGTGATTGATCCCTAGTGTAAAACACTGCATTGAGGAAGAGAAACGGGACATGCATTGCACAATAATCATTTCAGTGGTTCGTGAAGAAAAAAAATGAAGTTGTTTTTTTGTGTGTGCGTACCCAGTTCTCCTTTCTAGAATGTCTGTGTTTACTTGCTGCATACATGCACAGGTATTTGTTTACTTGTTGTGGGTGTATTTATTTGTGAGAGTGGTAACTCTACCTCCTCCTCTGCAGTTCTCCTGTCTATCTGCTCTCTGCTGTGTGACCCAAACCCAGATGACCCCCTTGTACCCGAGATTGCCCGCATCTACAAGACTGACAGGGAAAAGTAAGTACAAAGATCCACAGCAGAATGAAAGTGTGTGCGCGCACAAACATTCTTTCACACTTTCTCACTTTCTCTACCAAATAAGCATTGTATCCATATCCATGCCCATGCACGAACACACCCGTACAAGATTTAAAAATCTTGATCCAAGACCTACATGAATATGTCCACTACAGTTGTCCCCAAACATCTTTTGCTAAAATTGTGCTTGGACAGCCATTGGGTCTTGGCCCGAACTGCATGTTGAACCCAGAGGGTGGCTGCAGTGTCCTGTGCTGTCACAGCAACTGTAGCAGTCATCATGTTATGGGCATTTACCAGTAAATTGGCATGACCTATGAGTTTATTTATTTATTTTTATTATTTTTTGTCTACCTACCTACCTCAGAATCGATGTATGTGGACAATCATGCCATACTATAAACAAACATTTGGGCAGTTCATTTCTAAGCTAACTACCTCTAAGCTATCAGTCCATGTTGTCGTAGTTTGTCAAAAACAGACAACAGGGTTTATTGCTCTAATCAGACATGTTGCCACAATTAACTTCAGAACACATATCCATCTCATCACTGACAGGCCGTTTTTTCTCTAGACGCACACGCGTAAGGCATGCACCCACTGAAACATCTCCACTTAGTCCTATGGAGATCTCTACTGTCATCAGTGATGTCATTGCTTCGTCTTGTTCGTCAGTGCTGTAGGGTCGGTCACAGCTGGGTTTTTACGACATGGCCCTGCCTGCATCCATTCAGCACTGTTCTGGTGTGTTGTTGGGCAGCACTGTTGAGGCTCTGTTCATGCTCAGCCACATGTGCTGTTTGCTATAGCACAACATTGTCCTTATTCTTTACAGTCTCAACCAGGCAGAGTGTCTTAGTGTGTTGAAGGCTGCAACAAAGCTGCTCTTCTTTTTAGATTCACTTGCCTCAACTCCCTGCTACCCTTACTTGCTCGGTCTACTTGCGAAGAAGAGCCTTGTGCTCTTCTTAGCCAGTGGTTTTGAGTAAATTCTCAAATGTTTTACATGGTACACTGCTTCTAGCATAATTGGATTGGTTGCTTGTGTTTTTGGTTGACTGTAAGGAAGCGTGGTGTATACTCCTACTAAGCGATAGAGCAGTAAGCCATGACATTGCTGAATGTTTGATATTACGTTCCAAACAAACATGTTACACACCCCAGACACTTAATGGTGGGGCTCCATCTGATTGGCTAAAGAGTTGCATATCAAAGAAATAGAATACCTTTTATTGTCACACTACACATGTAGAATGACATTAAGAGCCACTCACTCTACAGTGCAGAATTGTATGTAGGATGTTTACAAAGTGCAAAAGCATAACTGTAATAAATGTACCATTCGTTGCAGTTGAGTGATGTTTTGTACATTTTAATCTTGTATCTTTCATATATTGTGCAGCCCTACTTAAATGTTTTGATTGGCACAAATCTGTGCAGGTGGGTGCTTCATTTTCTGAACTTCATTCTTCTCCTCTTCTGCAGGTACAACAGAATAGCTCGGGAATGGACACAAAAGTATGCAATGTAGTTCCAGAGCCTTGGATTTACGGCGGGAAAAACAGATGAAAAAAAAAAAAAACAAAACAGCCCACGCCACCTCTCTGTCTCCGTTTCTACGGCGACATTCAAAGTTTAAGGAAAAAAAAAAACAAAAGCAAACTAAAAAACAGGTCTCAAATTCCATTGGAGTGCTTTACTCCTGGCCACCCCCCCTTCCCCTTCTAGACTCCTCCCTCCTCGACCTTGCCCAGCAGACATGGTGTGTACATACTCTCTATGCCCTGCCCACAAGACCCAACTCTTCTCCTCTTCCTCTGTCCACCTGTCCAGGTCTCTCCTTTTGTCATCTGTCATCCCTCCATCTTTCTCTCTCTCTCCTTCACTTCCTCCAAACGCACGCTCCATGTCTTGCTCCTGCCTCCCCCCGTCGCCATCGCGGCCAGCCTCCCCCCCCCATCCCCCCCTTGAAAGTGGGGGGGACAGTCCAGTCTAGCTGGTGCAGAATTGCGACTTTTTTTCCGCAAGCATTCCTTCTTCGTTTGTCATTGTGAAAGGCAAGTTAAATACAAATTTAAAAAAATACAGGAAGTGGTTGCTGGGGGCTGTTGCCTGAGGAGTTGGGGAGGTTTTGATTGGGGTTGGGGTGGGGGGACTGGGAATAACAACGATATAATGGACCTTCATGTTCTCATCCTTTCCATGGCCCAGGCTTGTATTGGAGGCTGGGATGGGCGTTTTCTGTTCCTTTTCCCCCCACTTTGACTTCGTTCTGGTTTACCCTTTTTTTATTTCTTCCTCTTATTTGGGTCAGTGGAGGGGTATGCTGGCTTGTATTTTGTATAAAATCTTAAAGGAATTCTTTTAAATAAAATCATAGCAGACCTTTTAAGGGGGAATAAAGACCGTTGATCTTTTGGATCATTCTAAAGGACTTGAATTCTATAAATATATAAATATTTGTTTTCCATTCGCCATAACCATGACTGTCTCTTCTCCTCCCCACACAGCCCTATCCAACACCCACCCTCTCTCTCACACACACACACACACACACACTCTCTCCCTCTCACTCAGATGCGTACACACATGCACACCTACCTACTCTTGCACCCACACACACACCCACACAGGCGAGATGTGGACCAGTTTATTTAAGCCCTTTAGTTGAGTACTTGTGTTCTCTGGTTGGCTCTCGGGCCCTAGGTTGTGTTTTTTGTTTTAGAAGCTAACATGCGGCTGTGGGGGTGCGCGCTAGCCCCCTACCATTGCCCCGCCCTTGCCCCCCCACCCCCCCAACCCCCCAGAGGACCACACACACACACACACACACACATACATACATACATACATGGACACACACACAACTCTGTATATTTAATTACCGGAAAGCTCCATTGGGCTTTGTGTGTTGATTAAAAACTGTGTAATAAAATGATTACTAAAGTCTTAATGTCTCCAAATGCCTGGATTTCTTTTTGTAGTGAGAGGCCATGTTCTGCTGTTCCCTGGTGACAACTAGGCTTTGCGACAAAAATCCTTAACCTGTCAGCACCACACCTATGGGGGGGATGAGCAGTACATTTTCTACCTTTTCTGACAGTGTTGCTAACTAGTTCTACTGTGAGGCATGCAAGGCCCATTGCATTAAATCTATCTCAGGATCATCTTCGTAGAGGCCCATTAACAGTGTTGCATGGCTAAAACTCATTCCAAAAAATCTTTTACTTAAAATATTCATATTCCTGAAATGTATGTCTGAGCAATTTGATCATTTAAAACTGTTGTAAAGGTTTTCATCAACTTACTGACGTCAAATTGCATTTAGTGGTACTTTTCTGTCTGGACAGTAGGTGGCACTGGTAGAACAGATTTAATTTAAAAAAAAAAAAACTAAGTTCTAATGGTTCGTTTCATAAATGCAGTGAATTCTCAACGATTTAAATAGGGCACAGTATGTAGTGTCCTGAGCATTTCGTTGCATTATATTTTAATATCTAGAGTAGGCCATCTTCACTTGTGAGATAAGGTATGACTGACACGTTCATTCGCGTGTAGCTTCTCCAAAGGATCAAGCTGCGATGGATACCTTCTCACGATAAGGGTCTCTTCGCCTCAATGGCCATATGGCGGCTGTCAAAAGGACTTACGCGCTGTGCGTCCTGCGTTGACCTTCATCCAATGAAAAAAATGCCAGTGAGTTCTTTTAGAATTACTTTTTGGAACAGCAACAATTATGCATTTTGGAACTAAATGTCTTCTATTAGTCCAGTGATGCGATGAGAAGTGGAAAATAATGTGTAGAGCTAGTCTTCAAGGTAATGCATGGAATTAAAGTTCGTGAGAAGCACAGATCTGTTGCTACTCCTATTTATATTCTTCAGCTTGGCATTTCTAAATAAACTGGCAAAATTACAAATTGCACGTTAGATTTATGTGCAATTCATTTTGAAGTTCTTTGAGGTCTTCATCCGTGCCTAACGCAATCCGTCCGAGCCCCTGTCCCTATTGGTCAACTCGCTGATGACGCAGCTTACTTGGGTCTGGTCACAGCAAGCTGGATAAGGACAAGGTTCAGACTTGCAGTTTACTGACCTTGTGAGCCAATTTCTCATTGTATCAAAAACAAATTAGGATGGCATCGCCTCCTTTTCCGCCTCTCCCCACCTTACCCAAACCTGTGGTCAGCTCAGGATTCCGAATTTCTAAAGGTAGGAGGTCTCCAAGTGTTTTAATTAGTTATATAGCTATAAAATATATTTAGTAGCGAGTGGCTGTTTATAGTAGGCTATACAGAAAACAACGGTGAATGATCAACAACTTTTGTTGACCCTGGCGCAACTAGGGGGTAAACTGTTTGCCAGGTATTGGATGACTGCCTTTGTACGACTCAACCCGGATTTTGTTCCGGAGGTTTTCTTTTTTAAAAATGAAAATGATCTAGAGTACAACCTATGAAGAATAGCGTCGTCAATAGATTGAAAGTTTCTGTGCCTCTAAAAAGTTGTAAGGCCACTACATGACACTAACAGGCTAACTGTAAGTGGGTTGTGGTGTGCGATACTGCACCCTGCCCTACCCCACATACCCATAGCTGCTATACATCTCCACGGGCATTAAGCTCTAATCCGCAGAACTAGTTCGCGGGGAAAGCGAAAATCCTCCGCCTGGCCACCACGAGTGGACGAGACTGCACCAAAAGGGAACCAGTGGGCTGTTGTAAACTCGTGTTGCACACCTGACTATACCCTTGTCGCCATGGTTACGCTATAGGATGAAGTGTTGGTACCTCAACCCCTCTGTGGTGATATTGCGCAGACAGTGCATGGGAGAGCTTCATGTAAATGGCAACCACATCAGAGAGGATAAGACTGAAATTAAGCGCATTCTATACCTTTTTTTCAATCAGTTGACTAATATTTAAACAAACACAAACTGTTTTCCTCATGGAGTAGTGATATCATGCGCAGCAGCGAGCCCGTGTGGTGGAGACGGCGCGGAATCCCCGGATCCAATGTCGTACAGGGAGGTCATTTAAGGCCGTCGGAGTACAGACAGTAGTGTTCCTGAAAATACAGCTACGCCATTAAAGAAACATGTCCGTTTAAAACAATGTGCAACGTATGAAATGAACCATTTTTGGGAGCCCCTGGATGATTCAGTTCGTTACTTATTGACATGGCCTGACTACTTCTTTAGATTAGGCTGTGCTGCAAAGATTAGATTACACTCTACACAGCCTTTTAATATGTAATGGGCGTTGGCTTCTCACACTGAATCAAACGTTTTTAGACAGGTGACTAATACATTAGTTAATCAAGAGTTAGTTAATCATGATAGGTAACATAACACAGGCAGAATCCGTTGACGCCTTTAAACGGCAACTGAACACTTACTTGTTCAACCTCGACTACACTGCCTGCTCAAAGACCTTCCCCCCACCAACCCCGACAGAGGGACTCCCCTTCTCCAACACTGAGAGACTTTCCCTCTACCAGCCTGGCAGTTGAGCTCCCCTGGGAACCACAGGGGACATTAGTGGAACTGTCCACCGCACCCTGGCGGATTTCTCTGGTGGTACTGGAGTATAACAAAACTATGTGTATCTCTGTTCTGTGTTCTTTAGGCAACCTGTTCAAGCACTTTGAGCTACATCCTTTGTATTAAATGTGCTATACAAGTAAGGATCATTATATAAGGGTGCTATGTGTTTGGTCATTTGCAGAGCAGCTGACCACCGTGGTTCCTGTTGCAGTGGCCGCTGTGCTGGGCACCTACCTGGTGAGCAGGTACTTTAGTGGGGTGCGCTGTGGCTCCAAGGGACAGGTGAACCTGACCCTCAACAAAGACAGCCCCAAGGTGGTGCACAGCTTTGACATCGAGGATATTGGCTCCAAAGCAGTCTACTGCCGTTGCTGGAGGTCTAAGAAGGTAGGCGCACACAGACATAGACATAGTTGAATCGAATTACAGGGGGTACTTGGGGGTAGGATACCCCCTGATCAACATCCAGTAGACAAGACCCAAAGAGACAAAAATAGCAGGGTACATAATACTGACATATTATGTAATTAATGTAAAATGTAAAAGGTAGTACCCCCTAATTATGGAATGGTATTTTACACTCTGGACATAGACACAAACACACACGGATTGTTCACACTTCTGTAAATTCATTTTGTGCATCGAGATTCAGGTGAAGGTCCATATGTGCACACTGGTTGTGAGCTACATACGTATGTGTATAAATGCATTTAGACATTGGAAAGCCTCAGTATGAAGGCATAATGGAAAGACAAATAATTGTATTGCATTTATAGCATTAAATCACAATAAATTCACTTGAAAGCATTTAAAGTTGTTTTTAATTTCATCTATAAACACTGATGTATACATTATGTAGCCTAACAGTATAATGTGATTGAAATGCACATTTTTCAAAAGAAGAAAACTTCAAATTTAATATTTCTAAACCATTGTTACATAATTACACATTTAACTAAAGTGTAGTACTATATGTTCCAATAGTAATAGCATACTGAAATGCAATTTCTTCGAAATGAAATTAATTTCATGATTATGCCAGTATTATGTATTTAAATACATATATGTTAAATGTTTGATATGGTACACCAGCATAATCCACCTGATTAGTGTGCTATAAAAATTATGTAAAGTATTTCCCTTTTAGACATGATAAAACATTAAAGATCAATTCAGGTGGTCATGTCTTGAAAGCTTTGATTCACTGAATGAGACTATAATTGAAACTGGTTAGACAATGGCTGTGTCCGAGATGAGGAGTTAAAGGGTACTGTTTGTGTATATCCAAACAGCCATCCCAGACCAACTAAGCAGCAGCATGAGACTGTACAGTGGGGTTGAATGTACTTTTTTAAGTAACAACAACAACAATAGTAGTAGTAGTAGTTATAATAACAACAATAAAATATAATAATGATAATAATAATAATAATAATAATAATAATAATAATAATGTGTAAATCATATAGGTAATAGTTGCTGCCACACATCCACACACGCATGTATATCTGATGTACGTGCTGTTGTGGATTCTGCATATTTTGATGGCTGTATTTGTCAGACAACACATAGTGATTCATACAGGTTTGATATGGATGTGTTGTGTGTGTTCATATGGTTTTAGTACATGTGTATGTGTTGTGTGTGTTTTCTCTACAGTTCCCCTACTGCGATGGATCACACGCAAAGCACAATGAGGAGACTGGTGACAATGTTGGGCCTCTGATCATCAAGAAGAAGGACGCTTAACTCACTAACACTCAAGAGCTGTGTGTGTACTGTGTGTGTGCATATATGTGTGCATGTGACAGAATGTGTGTTTGTGTTTGTGCGTGCATGTGTGTGTGACTCAGTGACAAGCTGCTGTTTTGCCAGTTTATTTGACTGAATTATGAATACCCTGTAAATTTGTTCAATGCACACCTGAGATTCCACAGCCAAGCACAGTGTGGCCTTAACAATAGGAATGTAACTTTGTAATAAGTGAGGCAGTGGTAACATTGAGATGTGTAGACAAACTGAGCTCCTATCCACGGCACACACACACACACACACACACACACACTCTCTCTCTCTCTCTCTCTTTCTCTCTGTCTTTCTCTGTCACACACACACACACACACACACACACACACACACACACACACACACACACACACACACACACACACACATACACACACATTTGATGACACACCCAGACAAATGACCTGCCAAAGCCAAATTTAGAAGGTATGCACCAGACAGAATCACAACAGCCACACACACACAGAATAAACCACCAGGCATATTCACAACATAGCTACACACACACACACACAGAATGAACCAAACCACCAGCACTTCTAAAGGTGCATAGCTTTAATACAATCAGGATTAGTTATACCAAAGACTTACACTCACAGGTACACAGACATGCCTTATGTCACTTTCTCTCTCACACACATACATACACACAAAAAAAATCGCATCAGACTCCCCTAGCCCACTATTGGATTTAAGCATGACAGCCTCTTAGAGGACTGTTTGCTGGGAAACTAGGCTTCTAAACCACCACTCACAGAGGTCAAATCTTTCTGAAGACCAGAGACATGCCTTCTTTTCCTGGTTACATCCTCATGGCTGCAGGAACAAGTCCTCCAAAATAATGTTATGTGCTGGGTGTGTGTTGTCTCTGTATGGCAATCATTACTGTCTCATACCCAGGAGTGAGACACGTGGAATAAATCTTTATCTCTGCGTTGAGTAAGTTTCCTCTGTTCAGCTTCTCCTCTCATAGATATGCAGGCCATTCCAAAGACAGTCACACTTATGATTAATCATTATTTTTATTTTTATTATTTTTATGTCATTTCTTCCCCCAGGGCATGGGTTTTGCCTTTTGTCACTTGACAAAGTAACTGAAAAAGCGAGTGTAGACTTTGTTGGGGCCCTAGGGGAAAACAAAAATCCACCAACCTGCATTGCCACTGCTGTAGTTTAAAGGTTGTCAGCCATCCAAGGCCCTTTAATGGCCTGGCTGCCCCAAGCAGTTGTCTTTGTTGCCTATTGGAGGAAGGAAGGAAGGAGGAAGAGTGTAAGTAGCCTTCCTGATGTCAGGGAGCCAGAGTTTCCATAGTACTCCCGGTAACCACTAGATGGCAGTTGTGGTCTTGCCCCTAGCCAATCTTCCTGTGGGTGTTTTCAGGCTCACAGATAAAGCTTGGTTCCCATACGGTTTTTATGATGTTTAGTGATTCAATGATAATGTAATAGTCACTGATATTAGGTTTCTACACACAATCTAGCCCTGTCACTGATATTACATTACTAAACAATCTATCTCCCCATAATCATATTTTTCATGTGGATGGTTGACATGAGTATTCTTCTAATACACTCTTACATCTCATGGCCATATTTACCCCCTATTTAGCTAATGGGACAAAAAAATATGGAAAAATAGGAAATAGGCCAAACGTACAGTATGAACCCTGACCTGTGTGCATACTGATCAGAATGGGTGTGTGTGTATGTGTAGTGGTGGTAGGGGCGAAGGTGTGTGTGTGTGTGTGTGTGGAGGTAGGGGGATAATTGTGTGTGTGTGTGTGTGTGTGAGAGAGAGAGAGAGAGAGAGAGACGAAGGGAAGCTATGTTTTATAGGTAAGGTGTTTGGTGTCCAGGGGGAGTCCATTCAGAGCTCCTGCACCTCTCTTCATATTAATTATTCATGTCATTTCCACAGCTGCAAGTGTAAGTGTAAGTGTGCATGTGTGTGTGTGTGTGCGTGTCGTGTCTGAGTGTGTGTGTGTGTGTGTGTGTATGTGTGTGTGTGTGTGCATGCATGTGCATGTGTGTGTGTGAAGAAGTGAATCCTGAGGCACTGTGGGTAGCAGTCACCTCATTGCAGAAGCCCCAAAGGCCTGAGAGAAGAGCTGGCTTCTTTGGAGGAAAGAAGAGAGGAGAGGAAAAAAGAGAGAGAGGGAGAGCACCTGGAGGAAGCTGAAAAAGCAAGAAAAGGAAGAGTGAAGGCTTTGCATATAGTGAAACACAAAGACATGCAGGCATGAGTGGGCGCAGGGGAGAGAGGGATTGAGAGAGAAAGAGAAGGAAAGAAAAAAAGAGGAGAGAGAGAAAGAGAGGGAAAGGAGGTCTCCAGGGGAACGGCTTGCTGGTGTTTCCGTGTGTTTGGGGAGCAGGCTGGTGGCATTCCACAGCGTCTGAGAAACCGGACGTACATTTGGTCCCTCTTTTTTCTCTCTTTTTTATCCCATCTTTTTTTCCCTTTCTTCCCCTCCCCTTCTTCTCCCTGTGTCTTTCTGAGCAACTCCCTCCCCTCCCCACTCTCTCTCTCTTTCTCTCTCTCTCTCCCTCACTCTCTCTGTCGTCTTTCAAGTGGGCTTTATGCTCTCCTGTGGTGAAGGGGGTCATGTGTCTGGACTGCCGGACCAGACCATGTGACGCTAATCCAACACCCCCGCCACACACACACATGCACACACACACGCCCGCACACGCACGCACACACACTCACACAGACACACACGTACACACCCACACACACATTCACACTCTCTTTTTTACACACACACACGCACACACACACACACACACACACACACACACACACACACACACACACACACACACACACACACACACACACACACACACACACTTGAGCCTGTAACTGTTGTCTTGCTGCAGCAGAGAACATGAGAGACAGATGCAAAGCTTGAGAGAAGCCACACACACTCTCTCTCTCTTCCTCTCCCTCTCTTTCTCATATCTCTTTCTCTCTCTCTCTCTCTCTCTCTCTCTCTCTTTCTCTCGCTCGCTCACTCACTCACACAAACACACACACACACACACACACACACTGACAAATATATATAGATACACACTTTATAGGAGCAGAGCCAGTGAGTCAGGCAGGCAGGGCCTGGTGCAGTGTGTCCTCTGAAAGCTGTGTCTCTCTTTCACACACACACACGGAGTGTGTCGTGAAAGCGCTGTCCTCCTGGGTGTGTGATCTCAGCATTGCTGCATGCAGGACTAAAGCCTGGCGCGCTAAGCAGGACTGGCTCACCACAGCCCCAACCACTCTAAAACACTAATTACCACAGCCTCCTGAGAGGATATAGGCCCATTCTGCCCTCAGCACACTCCTGCCCAAGAACAATGGTGAAGCCTACCACCCTACAGCATTCCAAAGTTTTTTTTTTTTGTCCTTGGAGATATCTTTCAAAAGTTCCCCTGTAAAAAACAGGAGACTTAAGTTTTGGGGTTTAGATCTACTTATTTGTCAGGCAACTACAGCTGTTCATTTTCCACACGGAAAATACAGGCATGGCTCCATTGTAGTTTGACGTCTGCAGTCTTTCTTGAGTTTTGGGAGTGCTTTGAAGGTGAATGGGGTACTACTGAATGGCAGAAGGTTTGAGAGGCAAGGCAAACACAATTCAATGTCACATTTCAGTGTGTTTGTGACTTATTTTATGACCAAAGAGAGCAGAGTTGTAAACATCTGAGAGGGTGACCTATGTCATTTCAGTTTGAAAAATGTTATTTGGCAGCACTTATTGATGGCTCTTATCACCTCAGAGAGGGCACGGGAGCACATCTGCATGCGCGCTGGACACAGCGTGTGTGTATGCTTTAGAAGGAAATTCTAGGAGGGAGGGGACAAAAACAAGAATGCGGCCTGGGTCACGACAGTCGGGAGCGGGCTGTGGAGAATGTGTGTGCGGACGACGCGCGAGATAAACGGGGGCCAGGCGCGCAGCCACGGCGGTGGAATAGGGCTGCAACGCCGCCAGTGCCTGAGCCGTCGCGTGCTGCATAAACAACACAGCGCTCTAGGGCTTAACCACAGCGGATCCGGTGAGGACTGTGAAATCAGGGTATTAGCAAGACTCTCCGGGCCCGTTTTGCTGTGTGTGGAATAATGATCCCCCAAACAAGCATTTGGTCGCTTACCTAACTACAAATAAATAAATCATTGGAATAAAATGATTGTATTTGAAGCCTGGTGCACAGACTGACAAAAAATGTTTGGACTTGTGTTGGGCTATTTCTCAAATTTAAACGGACCTCTGTGTCCACAAAACACAGTCTTTTAAGCGCGTGGGCCTTCAGCGGGTAGAGCTGGCCTGTTATTAGTGGACCGAAAACCTACGCCGCGCGCCCGACACAGCGCTCTCTCGCTCCCCAAACCCGCATTCTCCTCGCGCCGCACGATCGATTCGCATTGATTCTCCCTGACGAGCTGCTCCACTTTCCAGCCAATGTCCGCGCGCCTGCGATTGGGAAGGAGCCCGAGACGGAGGAGAATTTCTGCCGCCCTGGCGGTGTCACTTCCCCACACTTCAGTTGGCCGCGTGCCAGACAGACAGGACGCTCGCAAGAGGCGGAGTGGACTCTGCGTCCACGAGGAAGAGTGGCCGCGAGCGACTGACGGACCAGGCGGGCCAGCGACCGTTGCGGACGTGTCTACCCCAGGACCTGAGCTAAAGCTGTTGTCACCGCTGCTAGAACGAGACGTTACAGCCTGGATGCAGAAGCTGGCCGCGTGGTCTATCTCTCTCAGAAATTACTTTATTTTTCATATAATTAATGACAGGTTGGTTATGCTAATTAGTGGCAGTTTGTACTGCAGAGCCACTGACAGCTTATCCATCGCACACTACGGTCAACAAACCAAAAACAAATGGTAAGCTTGTTGGTTGTAAATCACGGACCATTATTTTGAAATGTGCTAATTAACCATGACCTTACTCAAGCTGTTAGTTAATAAACAAGAAGATGATCAAATGGTATCGAAAATGCCAGCTACATCTTTGCACCTGGCCATCTGAACCCATTCTGTTTTTATGGCTTTGTGTGTTATTGGTGCCATGTTGGATATGCAATTAACGAAATTAATTGTCCTGCTCATTAACTATGCCTTTGTCTGATCAATAGTCAACCTTGATCTTGGTGCCACTTGTTCTCTTTGCCAGGGATGTCTCCTTTTGCGCCGCGTCCTGCCGCTTGTCCTGCGTCAGCCGCTCATTCAGGTAAGAATGAAGGAGTAAATCAAAGTTCTTGGAAAGCATGAATGTGCATGAGGGAAAGTTTAGCCTTAAAGAGATATGACTTCATGTGTCTGCCAGAGAGAAAGCCCGCGCCCCGACCAGCCAACTGCCGCCCGGAATAGTGTCAACAATGGGCTGTCTCTATCCTATCCATACTTAGAGATCTCATATCCATGCTGGACTCAATTAAACTGCACATATACATGTAGTTGTCGGGGGAATGGGCTAGGGCGAACCCCCTGAAGATTAGAACGTTGATCTGCGACTTTGTCGTGCGTCATTTCTGCGCGTCTCACGACGGCGGAAAGTCCACTTCGGTTTTTGTGTGAAGCTCCAAAAATCTATGAAATGTGTTTGCATGTTCTCCTCGGCAAGCGGGGATGTGGAGGTGGGATAGCGAACAGCGAAAGGTTGGAGGAGCCCACGCGCTCGTTTTCGGACAAAGTGCGTTTTAACAGCGTCTCGCGTTCCTGCCTCACTGGCGAGCTCATTTCAGCGGAATGCTTGAGACTCTTCTTCGGCGTGGAATCAGTTCGGTTCGATTCTTTCGTCTCTTTTTTTAACCTGAATCTCCGCAGCGGGAGCAAAGCCGGACCGCTCGGACGGAGCTGCCCTCCCCTCGCCTCGCCAGTCTGTTGGTAGGTGCGACTGAAAGGGCCCGTGTTTGCTAATATGCAGATGTATTGAAGGGAGGGGGAATCATACTTTGTTGAGGACTGTTCAAAGTTGGAATGACATCTTCCCGACGACGAAGTTGGGTAGTTTAAAAATGAGAGAATGGCTGATTCTTTCTCACCGAGACGGGCTCGCGCATTCCGAGTGCTGTCACCATAGCCACGCCGGTCGCAGACGAGTGAGTGGAGACAAAAGGGATTTTTGTTTTACTTTCAAATGTGACGGCGAGTCCAGAGCCGTGGTTTACCGACATACAGGTAGAGACACTGGCAATGGAAAACTAACGGAAAGGGTAGCAAAATGCATTGTTTTTTCGTGTTTATTTCATTTTATTTGTTTGTTGTTTTTTTCTCGTCGTTGGTAGTCATTCTCTAGTCGTTGGTGTTGTAACAGTAAACAGATAATGACATTGGTGCTTGTGGGTCGTCGTGCTAAGCCGAGGTGAAAAGTGCCCTCTTCTTTTGTGTGTGAAGAAATACTGGGTTAATACCAAACAGAATATGTCATAATTGTTCAGAATGAAATGTGGTGAACTGTACTATTATAATTTTTAATATTGGTCGTTGAATCGGGACAAACTGCTGTGTTTGAAAAGTTTTGGCACCTGCCCCGTGTGCATTTTGCGTTTTGATTGATGGAAATATGCCGTGTGTGAGCAGTGTGAGGTGAGGACAGAATCCGACGGTGAGGGGGAGGCATGTTTACTCGCACGCCGTCCTCTTTCTGCGCGCGAGGTGAGAGAGTGCGTTAGTGAGTGAGCGTGCTATGACTTTGTTTGATCAGCTGATCGCACTAATGTCTCATATGCCAATGATACCGTTCCGCGAGCCCGGCTATTGTTCAGTGGCTTCGTTATTGACCTTCCGTACGCTATTGTCCCCACAGTGCAATGCGTTGTTCTCGTGCGGAAGATATCCGCGACCCCCTGCCGCAATACCAAGCTGGACACAGCGCCTGTGCTTTCGTAATGGGATTTGTGGATGAACTTTATGTCTCGCCGCGTCGGGGGGAAACGTCTGGACTGGAGCGTATGGAATTACATGGCCACATGTTGCATATATGCTCATCTCACGAGCCGAGTAGAGCTGCTATAATTGCAGAGCTGTCAATCACTCGTGTTCCCCGCGGGCAGGAGAGGGACTGCGCGCGAACGGCAGGATCTCACCTGAATGAGAGCTTTATCGACAGACTTAGGCGAAAACACAATCACAGCTTTCTTCCACATGTTTACAGCCTACTAATGGTTAATAAACATATCATTACCACATTTCGGCTACTAATACGTCGTTTAACAATTTTGACAGGGTGTGTTGTGATTTAGAATTTGACATTTTCCAGTTTTTCAGCTTGACTTTGTGTTAGTGTTAATTTTATTTGTTTATTATCTGACTCCAACCCAAGGGATCTCACTCTCCCTCTCTGCCTCCTCTCTCTGTCTCTCTTACTCCACCCTCTCTCTTTCTCTCTCTCACACACACACAAACACACACACACTCACACATACACACACACACACACACACACACAAACACACACATTATGGGCCACTAGTGTTGCATGCATGTCATGATCAGTCTGTATTTAGGCGAGTGACACAAATTTAGTTTGAAGTGCCTGCATGCAGGGACGTGTGCATTTGGAAAAGGTGTCTTTGTGTGTGTGTGTGTGTGTGTGTGTGTGCAGGCATTTGTGTATGTGTGTGTGTGTGTGATTTCTCACTCGGCTTAGCACGGGATCTGTGCAGCCGAGCCCACGGCTGCTGGCTCTCGCGTTCAGGCTTCGCTGGAACGTGTTCTTGCCTGTCTGACGGTCACAGCACGCACACACGCTCTCTTTCTCACTCTCTCTCACTCTCTCTCTCTCTCTCCCTCCCTCCCTCTCACTCCCCCCTGCCCCCTCTCGCTCTCTCAAACACACCCCAGGCTGTCTGTCTGTCACAGCTCAGCGGAACGCTCATGAGAATGCCTCTGCTTCTGGCCTGGCTTCATTCAGAGGGTCCAGGGGCACACACCCACACACACACACACACACACACACACCATACACACACACACACACACACACAGGGTGGCCACATACATAGCAACAGTAATTAACGACATGCGCAAGCACCATTAAAAATAACACCCACCCAAACACTCATGCATTTACACACACACACACACACAAGAAACCAATATAATCACAGAGCCAACCATACACAATTTCACACAGAAGCAAAAAATAGATGTTTTTCTTAGATAGATGTTCAGAGTCAGATGAAAGATGGGTCAAATGAGGCTATCTATCTGTCTGTCTGTCTGTCTGTCTGTTATTTGAAGTGGTTGTGTCAAGGTCACATTCTTAATGTATTTTCATATTATAAGTAATCCTAATATTAGAGAGGGTAGAAGTTATTTTACAAAGTTTATTTAATGGTGTAAGTCTGATACAAAGACATTAATTTTGTGTAGTGTGGAGTACAATGTAGTAACACACTTCAATTGTGGTACGTGTAATGATGCTTTTATCAAAGTCGTGTGACTAATTCAGCCCACTACTCTGTGTTTCTAAAGACCAAGTTCACTGGAACTGTGTTACAGTAAATTCCTAATCAAGAATATCCATGATTCATATTTCTCTTTAACATTTTTTTTTCTTCTTGTCTTTCTTTCTTTTTTCAGTGATGAGGATCGGGGTGAGTGCATAGGGGCTCTTGGCTGATCGCTCGTGGTTCCAGGTATCACCCCACCCCACCCCACCCCACCCCCCCATCCTCTCTCTGTTGTTTTTCTCTGAAGAGGCCCATAGCTGCCCCTTCCTCTCTCTTTCTCTCGTTTTCGTCCTCTGTCTCTTTCTTCCCGTCTCCCTCTCTTTTTTTGTTTCTCTCTCCCTCTCTGCCCCCTCTCTTTTCCCGCGCTGGACCATGTCTGGCAGTGGGGGGGCCACCCAGGGACCCCAGACTGCGCTGGACCTGCCTCAGATGAGCCCCTCCTCCCCAGCCTCCATGGTGGAGCGCCGCAACCGCAGTGGCATCATCAGCGAACCCCTTAGCAAGAGCCTGAAGCGCTCGCGCACGCTAACGCTAGCCTCCACTAACAGCGCTAATGCCAACAGCCACAGTGGCCAGGCAACCAAGCCATCGTCGGACCCCAGCCATGGCAGGCCGTCGACGGGGAGTGTGAAACTGGACCGGGGGGCTCTGCTTTCGGGCCTGCTGGACTCCCCCAGCGGCCTTCACCTGGCACAGGCAGCTGAGCTGCTGAGGTGCGCCGGCATGCTGATGCCCCTAGGGGGCACCGCGGACACGACCACCTTGCCAATGGGCGGAGTCACGGGCGTAACCCCCGGCGACCTTGAGGGTGTGGCCGCGTCGACGGCGACGGACTCTGTGGTGGGCAGCCTGTCGGACTTCCCGTTGCTAAGCAACGGCTTCCCGCTGCACCCGGGGCTGTTCATCATGACGCCGGCCGGAGTGTTCCTGGCCGACGGGACGTTTCTGGGGGGCGGAGCCGGCGTCACAGGGGCGGAGCACCACCAGCAGGCCCAGAGCGAGTTGTCGGCCGTTGCTAATGGCAACGGGAAGAAGAAGCGCAAACGCTGCGGGATTTGTGCCCCCTGCAGGCGGAGAGTGAACTGCGAGCAGTGCAGCAGCTGCCGCAACCGCAAGACCGGCCACCAGATCTGCAAGTTCCGCAAGTGTGAGGAGCTCAAGAAAAAACCGTCAGGAGCCATGGAGGTGAGAGAGCCAGGGGGGTGGGGGTGGGACCGGATCATATATGAGAGACATATAGAAGAGGATTACAGGTGAGAGAGATTGTGCACCCTAACCCTAGCCCTAACCCTAACCCTAAGCCTAGCCCTAATCCTAGCCCTAAGAGATTATTTCTACTTGTAAGCAGTTTACCAGAAAACAAGTACCTAACCCTATCAGCAAAGGCAAACACATGAGACACAAGTTTAATGTGCCAGTATCGTTGGCTCCTTTGGCTTGTTCTCCAAGGAGAATATGCGCTCAGGGCAGCTTCAGATCGGTGGAAGATTCTGTGTGAAGAAACTGCTAAGTGAGAAGTTCCACATGAGCGTTTCCAAGATTTTAAGCACCAGAGGTATAAAGACAGCAAAAGCTTTGCTTGTTTTGTTGTCACTAGATCAAATCAATCTAAACACAAAATGAAAACACCAAATTGTTTTTTTTTTTCAGTATAGTTCAGATATGTTTCCAGATGTCATTAGTCTTAGTATGAAATTATAGTATTTAAGATGAGTTCATGTTGTGTTTGTTAAGCTGACACATTTATGTGAACTTGTGGTGAGCAGATTGCACTGCAGATCCTCCTTGCACTCTCTGTTTTTAAGGCTGTGCCATTAATCAGACTTTATTTTCAATCATGGGGTTGGTTTCCAATGATTATGAAGACAAAATGATTGAGATAAAAAGATGATCCTAACTTATTGCATTCTTGTTCTTGTTGCATTGCACTCTTGTTTCGCTTTGTCTTGTGTTAGAAATCTAGTGTACTGCATCAGCCATTTAGTGGGAATTTTTTGTTCTTTTTTTGTGTTTTTTAAACTACGCACAGTTTTGCATATTGGCAGAAATAAGGCCATGTTTTTTTTTTGGGACTACACACAGATCCCTACACTTGGGAAAAATGCAAAACACCCCCAGATATTCTGAAAAATGAAACATTTAACTGAACACAAAAAAGGCTTTTACCTTTCCCAACCTACCATCTGTGTCCCACGGCAAACACAACTATTAATGCAGTTCTGGTTTTCAAATAAATAACTTCACACCAGTTTAAGGTATCTACAACCGTCCTGCCTTTGTAAGGGTAAAACCTTTGGCAGTGCAGTTTTTCAAAGAAGTCTTGCAAATGCACAGCATACTGTTTGAACATACAAAATGCACTGAAGTTGGTTTAAAGACATGCTTAGTATAGTAAATGTATGCAGGGGACACATGAATAGAAAGGCATTTATGATGCAGAAGGCTGTAATAACCAAGATAATGTACAGTGGAGTGCATTACCAAAACAAAGTGATGAGATTAGAATGGAAAGGCACCATACTTGACTTCCACACAATGTTTCACAATAGGCTTTTTTATTAAGACCTTTTTTACATGATTCATAGAGATAGCACTGAAACTGACTAAAAAACTGACTGAAACTGGGAATTACCTTAGGCCTATAGTGGTGCAGATGTTGTGTGTTGTTTTGCTGTTTGACTTACAGGCTTAATTAATTTTGTGTCATATAAATGTGTTCAAGACACATTTTAATTTTAAAAACATATTTTAAAACAATTAAAAAAGCTAGCTTAAACTTTCCACACTTACAATTTCACACACTCCCATTTCCAGGACACAGTGAACATATCTACTAGCATATGTAGTGTAAAAGCTAGCCTAAAAAGTAATTCCCAGACGTAGTATTTGCATGTCAACTGATCTGTCATCCATTCTATACACACACACACACACGCACACACACACACACACACACACACACACTCACAGATGCACACACACACACACACAACAACACAACCAAACCAGCACCAGTAATTGTGTGGTAGTGCACCATTCATCATTTAAAATAAATAGCGGCAAAACACCTAGTACGAAGTACACAAATTAATCAAAAATGATTTTAGTGAATAGGTGTTTGTGCCTATTAGACTATTTATTATTGTTAATAGGTAACACACACATATTTGTAATTGTTAGATATGAAACATATTTTAGGAA
>CM059280.1:27578912-27583912 GCA_030347295.1 Setipinna tenuifilis
CACACACTGAATAGAACCCTGCCAGGTGCTGAATGATGATGCACACACACGCGCACCCACACATACACAGACACACAGACACGCACACACACACACACACACACACACACACACATACATACAAGCACACGCACACACATACACACACAAGGTGATGCCGATATAGGAAATCCAGAGTGGTGTGTATGTGTGTGTGCGAGCATATATGTTTGTTTCTGTGTGTCTGTGTACATGTGTTGGGTCTTTGTCATCTTCATTTTCTCTGTATCCTGAGTGTGTGTGTGTGTGTGTGTGTGTGTGTGTGTGTGTGTGTGTGTGTGTGTGTGTGTGTGTTGGTGAGAGAAAGCAGTAATATCCAATGTTTATCATGTAATGTGTTTGTATTGTATTAATTTGAACCTACTACCAGTCTAATGTGAGCATAGCCACACAATATCAAGACAGGATATCAAGATGTAAGCGTGACATCAAGAATAGTATACAGTCATTTCCTAATGTTTTGTCAGTGACAAAAAGTTTGTGTTTTACTAACTGTGCTTTAAGGTGGCTGAAATTGTTTCTTGATTATTGTTCCGAGTGATCAAATGCAGAATTTAGTTAAATTATTTAATAATACTTTATATTAACTACTTTTTGTAGCATTTATTTTGAATTTGTTATTGTGAATAAATCATTTATAAACATGTCTACAAATGTTAATGCAAACAGAAAGCACGATGGAAACAGAGTCAGAGATATAAATTGCAGAGAGCATAGATATTTTTAAAACGGATTTACTGATGAGAAATAAATGATGAACAAATGACACAAATGATGAACAAAGTGTTAACTAAGAGTTAACAAATGAATAATAAAGGCTTTATAGGCAGTGGTTAATATATAGTGCTACCAATAATTCTACAACAGAAACCTCATTTTCACTCTTATTTTTGTGCTTGTACAACATTTAACATATTTTCACTGTAACTATGATTAGTATAGAGGGAACTGTGAACAGCTCAAAATCACACCAGCATTCTGACTGATTTGATAAGGTACACTAACATCTACAAATGGAGGAGGTGCTTAAAATCAGGCATGTGTTCACTGTGTTAGTAATGGATGGTAGTTAATGGTACCATCAAAGAAACACATGCCGCTCAAACTCTTAGGGACAATCAGTTTTTACCCCTTAGCCCATATGGCAGGTGGATGTTAAGGCAGTCTTCTCTCCTGGGTAGGGTGGTTGTGGTTGTCGTATGTGGATGCTGTTAATGCAGTCTTGTCTCCTACGTAGGGTGGGTGTGGGTGTCATAGGTGGATGCTGTTAATGCAGTTTTGTCTTCTATGTAGGGTGGTTGTGGCTGTCATATGTGGATGCTGTTAATGCAGTCTTGTCTCATACGTAGGTTGAGTGTGGTTGTCATAGGTGGATGCTGTTAATGCAGTCTTGTCTCCTAGGTTCGGTGGGTGTGGCTGTCTCAGGTGAATATTGGTAATGCAGTCAGCATAGAAGGCTTCCTCCGCAACAGGAGGTGATAGCACCCAAAGGTTCACCTGCCTCACAGTGAAAATCAATCCCATCCCATGAGACTTATTCATGCCTACACCAAGCACAACATCACGTCTAGTGTCACAAGTGAGCAGATGTTATTTTGATGACTATGCATCTGTGCACGCACACAACCCTGTGTGTGAACACATACAAGATTTGTGTCACACCCCTAATAGCTTCTGACACTGTTGACAGTGTACACAAACACAGACAACAACATCAGCTGGCAACACCAACTCCCAGGGACCCCTGATGTAAATGAGCCCTCCGGGAATTATATGGCTCTGTTATATACTGTGCACTGTCCTTGTAAAATAAATAAATAAAGATGTAAACAAATGTGTAGCTCGTCGTGTCACTCATCCCTGCCTGTGTGCTTCACTGAGATGGGCTGATGCATTTGCAGTATTTAAGAAGCATGGGAACTTTGTCACTGATAGTAGGTGTTTTCATCTATCTACCAATCAGCAGCAGGCAACTTGTAATTATCCAATCAGAAAATGATTTCAGTAGGATTTCCTAACCAACAGATTAGGTAGGAACTTGCCCTGTTCCTTGAGGGAGGTTTGTGTAGGGAAGGTGGTCAGAGTGCAGTGGCTGGCTGGAAGCAGAGAGTACACTGCAACCATGTCTGAATTCAGGTTCTGCATGATGTGAAGAGTCCTATGCAAGATTCAGTCGCCCAGTTCTGCATAATGGAAAGCGTCATCTCTCTAAAGCAATCAAGTCAATACAATATCATTTAGCTGTTTTTACTTGACCCCAATTAATAGGAAACACACTCCTCCATTATTTGTTGTTGCGCCACCTGCATGAAATGAATCCTGGAAGAAACAAGGCCTAGCACCCACTGTAATGTATACAGGGTATAAATGAACTTATTGAAGAAGCCAGACCCTTAATTAAGATACAGAGTGTGATTTTGTAATGTTGGGAGTGTGACTGTAACTCTCAACTCATGATACGTAACATACCTGGTGTACCCTTGAAGACTGGTAACCCCTGGCAACCAAAATTTGGTTTAGATATCCCAGTTGCCATGGTGATGTGGACCCTCCCTTAGTAGCTGACCTCTTTTAATGACGTTTGAGCTGCTCCCAGTATTTCGGCGCCAGTGACCCTGTGTGATGCATGACCTTCGTCTGACCTCTGAACAGAACCTTTTAATTGTAATGTTTGACCTTTGGCCTTTTGTCCCCCTATGTCTTATGTCTTTGGTCAGGTGATGCTGCCGACCGGCGCACCGTTCCGATGGTTCCAGTAGGACTGACCCAAAGAACTGCCAATCAAACTCAAACTGGCCAATGGTGTTTCAGAACGTGGAAGGCCCTGCACACTGGTTGGACAAACTTGTAATAAAGTAATGAATATTCATGACTGCAGACGGGGAGGCGTGGAGAGGAGGGACTCTCTTGAACCAAAAATGAACTTCAATTTGATGACCTGGCGGTCATCTGGAACATTCCTTTTTTCTACGTTCCGTATTGGAACCATGATGAGTTCTTCTCTCCAAAGGCAGAAAGTTGTCTTTTTTGGAGAACCTGGAATTGTTCACACCCAGAAGAAAAGCAAAATAATAAGGACAATCAGTTTATTTTTTTTCTTTGGGCTTGTTTGTTGGTTTGTTTGTTTGTTTATGTTTGTGTTTTGGTGTTTTTGTTGTCCAGATGTGACGAGACGCATACTTGCATTAGAGAATGTAAATTTACTGCTCTTTTTTTAAAAAAAAAAAAGAAAAGAAAAGAAAAGAAAGACAAACTCTGGCTCATGACTAACGATAAGAAGCTCTGTCCTACATTAGCTATGTGTGTACCCACAGCTTTCCCATGCTTAGGCTGCCGATACTACAGGGGACTTCAGTCACCATTACACACCATTGGACTCTAAAAGGCCTACAAGGCACACACACACACACTAGGTACACACACACATGCACACACACCCAAATAAGATACACACACACACACTCTCTCTCTCTCTCTCTCTCTCTCTCTCTCTCTCCCTCTCTCTCTCCCTCTCTCTCTCTCTCTCTCTCTCTCTCTCTCTCTCTCTCTCTCTCTCTCTCTCTCTCTCTCTCTCTCTCTCTCTCTCTATGACATACCCCTCATGCTTTGACACACAAAGTATACACACTTAAAGCTATTATCCAAGTAACCTTTGACAGGCATCCCCCCACACACATACAGACTCACACACCCTTACAAACATGCACATACACACACAGAGACTCACACACACATTTGGTCAGAAGGATATGCGCACAAAGACAGCCTTTTGTTCCTGTAATGATGTGAGGTGTGTTCAGGCCCCTGAGTGTGTGTAAGAGTACTCGTAAACACAAACCAACTCCTAGAAGTCGTGAAATGGAGACTGGGCATGGATCGTGTGGAGTTTCTTATTCCGTGTGTGTGTCTGTGTGTGTGTGTTTGAGAGGTATGAGTGCAATGTCATAAGTGTTGGGGGAGTGAAGGTGTTAGTGTGTCACTCTGTGTATGTGGTGTCTGAGGGTGTTTGGAATGAATGAGATGGGTGATGCCAGGTTGAGAGAGAGAGAGAGTGTGTGTGTGTGTGTGTGTGTGTGTGTGTGTGTGTGTGTGTGTGTGTGTGCATGTGTAACACAATTTCATTCCAGTGCAGGTACAGATTTATGTACTGCCTGCTGTGAGAGTGTGTATTCTATGTGTGTGTGTGTGTATGTGTGTGTGTGTGTGTGTGTGTGTATGTGTGTGTGTGTGTGTGTGTGTGTGTGTGTGTGTGTGTGTGTGTGTGTGTGTGTGTGTGTGACTTTTGCATGCATGTACAGTATGCACTGTTTATGGCCGTATTGGGTGCTTAGCTGTCGGTGTGGGTGTGTATGTGTGGGTGCACATGTGTTTGTATGCGTGTGTGCACATACATGTGTTAGTAAGTGCATATGTGTATGTGCGCATACGCATGCGTGTGTGTGGGTGAATGAGTGTGCAGGTGTGCACGTGTGTTAGCGCACGTGTGTGTGTGTGTGTGTGTGTGTGTGTGTGTGTGTGTGCGTGCGTGCGTGTGTGTCTGTGTGGCCTTTAGTGTTTGTGTTTGACTTCATGTTAATTAAGCGGTTGCCATGTGAATAATAAACTGGAATGCATGTACCTGAATCTGATTGGGCCTGCCATCACAGTGCAGTCTCACTTTTGGAATAAAAAATACAGTGTGAACCTTACTGTGTCTCCGTTGAATGGTTAATACGAGGACTCCGTGTGTGTGTGTCTGTGTTTGTGTGTGAGAGAGAGAGAGAATGTGTTCATGTATTTTTTAGCGTGAATGCCAATGACTGTTAGTGTGTGAAAATTAGTTTTTCATGTGAATGTGTTTGTTGGTATGAAACTTAGTGTGTGTAAGTGTGTGTGTTAATATTAGTGTGTGAATCTCTAGGCTAGTGGGTGTGAAATATTATGTACATATGTGTGGTGGTGTTTGCACAGATGTTTGTGTA
>CM059280.1:27588912-27593912 GCA_030347295.1 Setipinna tenuifilis
GTGTCCCATGCTGAGTCCATACATGTGTGCTGCTCCACTGGGACATGCTGCACATGCAAGCACACTATTTTCCCCTTTTCCTTTAAAAATTAACAAACAAACAAACAAACAAACCAAAATTTTACAATTTGTGCTTTTACAGGAAAGGTACGTAACTGTGTTCATGATATTTATTTGCAAATCATTCAAGGCTGTTGGAAAGCATTCAAAGTAAATAATGCTGAAAAAAAATCATCACAATAAGGTCGGTACTAGTAACGATATATATAAAATATGTGTAAAGCATGTTAATATTTATAAGCAATACAAAAGCAACATAGACCAATTTGCCCCAGAAAAAGGTTAATCTCCTTTGCGGCCCTCTCTTCTTTCTCCTCCTGGTGCCCCCAGACCCCAGTGAATTCATGGAAAGTGTTACCAATTACGTATTTCTAGATCCATAGACCAAATCAGTAACAACCTTCCAGAAAGACAGTCGTCACCATCCAATACATACTTTCCCTGATCACAGCACTGTCATCATGTGGAGTTAGCGTTAAATGCTAACAGCACAAAGAGTTGTATGAAGTGAAAGGCTAGCACTCCTAGATCAGCGTCTACTCAGCCTAACCTGGATGCCTCATTGACGGACTGACGGACTGCACTCCTCTGCAGACTACTATGTATTACATTAACACTGCCAGTAAACAGGTCTGAAACAACATAGGGAACACACACACACACACACACACACACACATGCATGCAGGCACGCACACACGTGCACACACACATACACACACACACACACACTAACTCAAACACACACACACACCAACACCATCAGGCTGTGGCTACTCAGCCAAAGTGATCAGAGAGTGGACATACACCCCGAGGCATCTGTTGGTGTGTGTGTGTTTGTAAGAGAGAAAGAGAGAGAGAGTTTGGGGGAGGGAGTGTGTCATGCGGTGGTTTCTGTGGGGAATAGACCGTTACGGGATGTGTGTCACACTAGTCTGTTTCCTGTCTACGCCCACACTACTCTTTCCACGCTCCCTCTCCTCCCTCTCTCTCTTTCCCTCCCTCCCTCCTTTCCTCCCTCTCTCTTTGCAGGAGGTTTATCTGTTAAATTTCATACCGGGGTTGGCCAAGATAGCCATTTTGAAGACTCCAGGAGTCAGGATATTGGGTGTTGGCTCAACCGACTCCATAGATGTTCTAATGGGGAATATTTCACATAATGTTAAAACTGACTATACTTCTTATGACATAATACATGACTGTCTTTTTCTACTGTTTGGGGGTTGACGGTGGGAGGACTGGTGTGTCACTGATAATGCTGAGCAGATAGTTTAGACGTGTGAATATTAGGCAAGCAGGCTTTTACTGCAAGGATTTTCAATGTTTTAATAAGTATGTGAGAAAGTGAAGCAGTAGTTTCCTCTAATGCAGTGGTGTCAAACCTCTTTCTCTTTCTGGCTTTCTCTCTTTTGCTCTCCCTCCTACTCTTTTTTCCTTCGCTTTCTGTTTCAGTCCGCTCAGCTTTGTTAGTGGTATAAACATGCCTTGCTAACGTTAATATTAACCTTGTTTCCAGTTCCTTCAAAGGTCCTCTTCAAAGCTGGGGGCTCAGTGGGAACAGGACTGCGGAGGACTGGGAGACTCGGGGACCGGGGAGGGCGTGCAGATGTTGTTTATTCAGGCCGGGTTAGTAAACAGCAGGCTCTCCCTGTGTGCCTTACCCCCAGGGGAGCAGGTTAGTGAGCGGCTGTGAGCGAGGATCACACGCATCTGCAGAACATAACCACAAGCGTGCAACACACACACACACACACACACACACACACACACACACACACACACACACACACACACACACACACACACACACACACACTTTGGTAGCACTTTATAATCACTACTTCCTACTTCCGAATAATTTGTACCTAACATTTGGTAACTACTGCTTTTACACAATTTTTCAGTAAATTAATTATAGACATATCTACAAATGTCTACAAAACATATCTTCAGACAGAGAAGGTGATGGACATTCAGACAGGCAGCAGGATAAGAGATAGATAGCAGATAGCATGAAGACAAACAGTCATACATACAGTTTATAAATGATTTACTGATGAGAAACAGTGTAAAACCAATGGTTACCAAATGATAAACAAGGTGTTACTTAAAATAAGAGTTAACAAATGTAAAATAAATGCTTAGGAAGCCGTTATTATAAAGTGCTACCACATGTTCGTCAGAGCATGTCTTCAAGCATCTTTGGCAGAACATAGCTTCTGGCACTGAATGCAATTAGAAGAACATGACATAGAAGACATGCATCTTTAGCAGAACAGGGTTTGGGTCCACAGACTACAGCTTCTAATAACTGATGCTGTCATAATGGGTCAGAAAGACCACAGCTTCTTTAACATGATGTCGTAATGGGTCAGAAAGACCACAGCTTCTATAAGATGATGTGTCATAATGGGTCAGAAAGACCACAGCTTCTATAAGATGATGTGTCATAAAAGGCCAACCCGCCTATTCTTGGCTGTTCCTTTGCCTAAAAAATCAAGCACCAATGAAAAATGAACGCTACACATTTGTCATCAGAATCAGTGGTCTGATGGATAGTTCTGTCCAGTAGTACACAGAGTCATTTGAAAGACGCCCGTTTATCCCACCTCTGAGAACTTCCTGTCTATCGGAGGTTTGCCAGACCAAGCTCTGTCTTTGAGCTTGGTGCAACAGCCAGACTACACAGCTTCTATAAGATGATGGCATCATGATGGGTCTGAAAGATCATAGCTTCTATCAGTTGATGTTATTATTACTGTAAGGGTCAGAAAGACCTGAGCGAAATAATATGTAATTATAATTGCTCAGAAAGTCTGCTATTTATAAAAGGGTATGTGATTGTTTAGAAGAAATATGAAGATATGAAGATACTTATCAAAAGCAGGGGTGTTGTAGAGTGTTGGGAAAATCAGGACAGTTTGAAAGGCCATACTGACTATGTCTGTCATAAAAGACAATGAAAAATTACATCCTTATTCTTGTGGGACCATGTCATATGTTTTGTATAGGTTCCAAAATATTGTGCAAATGATCATGGCCATGACTTTACAGAGTGTTTGTATGTAAGGATGAGGAAGAACATGCATTTATGTATCTGTAGATACATGCTAGTGAGGTGTGTGTGTGTGTGTGTGTGTGTGTGTGTGTGTGTGTGTGTGTGTGTGTGTGTGTGTGTGTGTGTGTGTGTGTGTGAGTGTGAGAGATAGATGTGTGCAAGATGTGTGTGTGTGTGAGGTGTGAGCCAGTGTGTGGGTAATGAGAGTGCACTGTTGAGTGTTGTCAGGTGCAGCAGCCTCAGGGGTTCTCAGCAGACAGCTCAGCTCAGCTTCTCAGCATCCTCATGGCACAGAGGACACAGGAATCAGGTGCAGAATCACTCCATCCCACACCTCAGACCAGGGCCAGATCTATTAAGGGCCGCATCAGGGCCATATTAAAGACCACGTCAAGGCCAAATTAAGCTGAGATCAGAACAGTAATATTTAATATAGCTGTGATATGATCCTGATGTAGTCCCCATCTAACCTTGATGTGTGATATTATCAAGGTCAGATGAGGACTTCATCGGGCCCATATCAGGGTCACATTGAAGCTAGACAAGGGCTACATCAGGGCCAAATCAAGGACAAATAAAGACTACATCAGGGCCTCATCAGGGCCACACTAAGGCCAAAAGAGGGCCACAGGGCCAGACCAGTGCATGCCTCATCAGATCCTGACTCACCCACAGTTACAGAACTGCACAGTTGTCATGCATGCATGTCCACAAGATAAAGTTGTTCATCATTCATCATACCTATGAAATTAAATAGAGTGGGCTAGACAATTATTTTACTCTATTTGTGATTTATGACACTGTTATAGCTGCTTTTAGCTTAGTGGTTCTCTCTTGTGTTTGTGTGTGTGTATGTGTTTCTTCCAGATTGTATGTGTGTGTCTGACTATGTGTGTTTGACATTGTATGTGCATGTTTGAGTGTGTCTGTGTGTGTGTGTGTGTGTGTGTGTGTGTGTGTGTGTGTGTGTGTTCCGGAGGGTTCCTGCGTTCTGCAGGGTGCCGTGTGTTCCGGTTGGCTCTGTGCGTTTTTTCCACATGAGTAGTTTCTCTGCAGCGAGCTCGGCGCCTCGCATTTCGCCTGCCGGAAAATCCCTCCTCACCTGCTGCCCACCTGGCACAGAAGACCACTGCAGTAGAGAGGGAGAGAGAGAGAGAGAGAGAGAGAGAGAGAGAGAGAAGGAGAGAGAGAGAGAAGGAACAAGATAGAGAAGGGAGAGAGACGGAGAGAGAGATGGGAGAGGAGGAGAGAGGAAGAGGAGAGATAGGAGAGAAAGCGAGAGAGGAGAGTGAGAGAGAAAATGGAAGACAGAAACAAAGAGAAAGAAAGGAGGAGAGAGACATGGGAAAGGAGGAGAGAGAAAGAGGAGAGAGAGAGAGAGATGCAAGACTGAGAGGGAGATACAGAAGGCAGAAGGCAGTATCGATAGATGTAGAGAAAAGAAGAGCGAGATAGGGATAGAAGTATAGAGGGAGCAAGAAAGAGATAGGGATAGAGAGTAAAGAGATGAAAACAGGAGAAACAGGGAGAAAAGAAAAGATAGATAAATAGAGGGGGAAGAAAAGGAGAGCGGGATAAAGGAGGAGAGGTAGGGAGAGATACAGAGAAAATAAAGTAAAGGCAGAAAGCGTAGAATGAGAGAAAGACACGGATAGAAAGGTAAGAAATGGCCACAAAGATTGTCACAGGAAAAGAAAAACAGAGAGCGAGAGAGTAAGTAAAAAGAGAGGAGGGAGTGGACAAGAGGTGGTCAGTGAAAGAGAGAATCAGATTTTGAGGGAATAATGAGAGAGACAGAGGCAGAGAAAAAGAGGGGGAAAGAGAGATAGTCTGTGTGTGTGTACAAGAGAAAGAGAGAAAGAGATTCAGGGGGGAATTGGAAA
>CM059280.1:27601412-27611412 GCA_030347295.1 Setipinna tenuifilis
ACACTAGCACACAAGGACACTTCATTTCAAGGACACTAGGAAACGAGGACACTATCACACATGACTTATAGACTTTGGAATTTATTAAGTGTCCTTATTGCAACATGCTTACCTGTGAGGCTTTTATGGGTTAAGTGTGCTATTACATGTTACGAACACTTCTCTTGTCCCCAATTACAGTGTACTTACATAAAATTCTCCACTTACATGGAAATGAATAAAGCATTAGCCAGGTACTATAACAGGCAGTTAACATGAAGTGTGGGTAATTATAAATGTATTTGGCATGTGGACACTTGTGTAGTTTGATTCTGTGTGCTATTGTCATGTTAGTGGCTGGTACAGAAGTGCTTTGATTTGAGGGCCATCTCTGATATGTCCCACTCACTGGCGGCTTTCAATGTCAGATATGGGTGGGGATTAGTCTGGTAACCAGCCCTTCATACTACACTTAATTTCGGTGTACTACACTGGCAGTGCTGAGAAACGATTGCTTCCTGGAGGTGTAGAGGTGTAGCTGAAGTTTAAAACGATTGGATGTGCCTTTACCCAATCGCTAACGTCTGGTTGTCATGTTTGCAATTAGTCTGGCTCTAAGCCTGTCTACGCACTACAATTCAAATGTAGCTTACAAAGTCGATGTCATCGCTCTCAAACACTCCCTCTGTCCGCTGATTGGTCTGGGAAAGATTTGACCAGAGTCAACCATGTCAATGGAAGCAAAGCCAAACTACCACTGTGGGGACAAAATAATGGAGCGGTAGTGCGTATAAGGTCAGACTAGGTCAGACTAGGTCAGGATGCCAGCCGGTACAACAGGAAGTCATCATACTGACATCAAGTCATCATACTATCATCATACTGACATCATCTCCTCTTTTCTTTCTGTTCCTCTATTCACAGGAGTTAAGCCATATATACTCCCACCAGTATAAATGTTGCCTAAATAACTGCAGCTAAATGTAGCTAAATGATACACTGGTCAAAAGCAAATACCATAGCTTGAGCTTCTGTTGGTAACTAATATATACACACACTATGCAAAAAGATAAATGGCTATGGTAGGGTCAAATTACAGACTCATTCAGAGATGTGTTTATGATAGAATATAGGTGTAGTTCCATTAGTGTGCATCACAGTATGTTACTGTAACATGTACAGAGTGTCAAGGTTTATGCATATTTCACTGATATAGACCATAATAAATATGCATAACAACCTCTCTATAAAAGAAAGAGCATGTGACACCACAAAGGTTAAAAAGGTCATATGTGCTCTAATTACAGTATAACTCATGGTAAGGTCCCAGTGCGGTAAAACTTTATTTTACGGTTCCCTTTTTAGTCTATCTACATGTACCATCATGTAATATTATGTACTAACACTGTACATACCTAACATCAACCCTGACCCTAACCCTATGGTACAGTATAAGCACATAATGTTGCATAATGTTACACACTTTGTTACACTGTACCTAGTTGATGTAACAGGGACAAATAAAGTGTAACCCCAGTTCTTAGAGCTGCTGTATCTCTTCTAGATGAATGACCTCAGCAGTAATTTAGAAACAGTCAGAAACAGCATGGCACAGGCATTCTTTTACCTGTTTCAGGTGGCCACTAGACCATGTCTTTTTTGAAAAAAAAATCTTAAACTTTCTGATGAAGTCCTTGTATGTTTTTCCCCATTTCCCCCTTATTTCATCGGTAAAATATGTAGGATTTGTGTGTGTAAAAAGTATACAAAGTTAGAAATGCCCACACAGCAGGGACAGTTATTGTGCTGCACACAAACATTTTTTTCTCATTTTGCCTACAAGTGTGTTGTTGCAAATCCAGCCTCGCCTCTTCCCCACACTTTTTTTCGATCACTTTTCTTCTACTCGCAGTCTTTATATAATGCAGAAAATATCTTCACCGCTCCAAAAAAAATGTTTTGCCTGCAGCACAGCATCCCTGTTGTCACTCTAATCAATCTTAACCTACTTTACAAATCTTCTAGGAAGACATTTTAGACTGAAGCTGACAAGAGGTGTAGAATATGACTACCTGTCTTTTAGATCATCAAAGCATGTTCATCTATTTCACTACACGGCAATATGAAAACCATTGAAAATAATCTTACAAGGTGCCCTTTGAGTATCATATCACACTATTATAAAAACACACGTCTTTTCATGACGGTCAGGGTGTGCCCTGTGCCTTACTAACATTGGTAACCATCTTGATTGTCTAAATGGATGCTGGAAGCTGTGATGATGACAGGCTAAAATGAGTCATTAAATGCCAACACCACCACAGCTCAACCACCCCCCTATTATCAGCCACTGCAGGCCAACATGAGTTCTACATACCAAGTCATTACAGTAAATGCCAACACCACCACAGCTCAACCAGTCACACAGATCTGGAACTGCTGAATGTTTATTTAAATGAGTTTTGTATGAGTTGGGCCTCTGGTAGGAAACAGACACTTAAATGAGGATTAAAGTTCAGTTGTTAGATGCAACTCTTTACATAAGCCTGTCTCGAAAACAGTGATTTTTAAATGTTGTGTTTTCTTGTGTTTTTTTTGTGTAATTTTCAAGAGATCCATTTTTCATCCATGCAACATTATTGTGTTGTTTATTTTTATACTTGTATATTGTTGCAACTATTTGGTGCAATAGTTTTACACTATTTGTGTCAGTTTTTTATGCAATAGCTTTATCACGCACCAGTAAAAAGAAATTCATACTCACCTCACGTTCATATTTGGGTAAAATCAATGGACAGCTATTTCACAGAAACTTCTATGCAAATTCACAATTCAATTTAATCAATAAAAAGCCACACAGCAAACTACACTATATATATATTCAATATGTCTCTTGTTTTAGTGTTGGTGGATCACAGTGAATGTTTTTACAATTAATTAAAATGTCAATGAAATATTTGTTAGAGTATATGGAAACAGCCTTCTTTTAGTCTATCGCTTGGTTAATGGTGTGTGTGTGTGTGTGTGTGTGTGTGTGTGTGTGTGTGTGTGTGTGTGTGTGTGTGTGTGTCCTTAAGATGAACAGGTAAACATGGAGAGTTTCGTCACTGACACACATATCACACACGTACAACACCATAACAGGACTGCTTTAAGACAGAGAGGAGTTAAACATAGAAACCACTGGTGTCTGTGTGGTGAAAAGAGGATCCCACCTACCCTTTGTGTGTCTGTGTTGTTATCTGTGTCTTTGTGGTGGGCTACTTTGGTGTTTCCCAGCCATACAAAGGACCTTTGTTTACCTGAGACAAGGATTTAAGGTAAGTCTAAACCATGGAAAGAGAAATGATGACAGTTAGGAGCCATGTGTGGTGGTGGTGGTAAAGTTGGAGGGGTCTGTGTGTGTTTATGTGTGAGCAGTGGTTAAGTTGAACATTGTAAGGAGAGGGAGTCCTTCTTTACTCACAGTGGTCAATACCTCACTCAATTGTATCACTATAAATACTGTAACAAACGGAGCTCAGCTGATGAGGAGGTGAGGAGGGGGAGCTGAGCTCTGGAGGGCTCTGGCCCAATTGAAACTCTGTGTGTGAGAGAACTAGAAGGGGTGTCTGTGCCTATGTCTTAGTGCAGTGTTTCGCCAGCTGCATAACACCAAAAGAACAGTATACAAACACAAGGAGGGCAGACATCGCACACAGGAGCTAAATGGTTTCAGAAATCCAAATTTGATTATGTAAGTTGTCAAAACAATACAGGCCCTACAAAAAAATTAGGAAACAAACGTTTCAGGTCTAGCCCATCATCAGCGGTTCTAGTTTTCATGTGTTCATGTGTGGGCCATCAGTTCAGCAGCAATGTCCTCCTCCAGGCACGCCCTTAAAGCAACACTAAAGCACCTTTACTCCTCAGTCGACCTACAGGTTGGAAGCGAAACTGTCTTTCTTATGTCTCATTTAAACTACAGAGTGGCGACCCGCTTTACCAAACTTGCATAGTGCATCTATAGACGATGGAAGGCCGCAAAGTGAATTCAGAAGTGCTGTTCACCAAGTTACAAGTTGATCAACCACTGAAACGATTTTGGAAACGTTATTTTAAGGCTGAAAAAACAATTTAGTGTTGCTTAGAAATGCATGGAACTGTGACAACATGCGAGATGCCAACACCCCACTGTAAACACTTCCACACTCATTTAGATATCAGCTCTTTACAGTAAATATGTAAATGAAGTCATAACTACCATTCAATTAATTACCTATGTAGTGAAATAAAATTGACCAGTGTACCTTTAACATTTAATATTCTGGTCTTGCTTCCTCATTGCTGGTTTACCAGAGGCAGGAGGGTCAAACTGTTTTAATTACAGTTATTATTAGTCATGGTTCTCAGGTGGTGTGAGCAATGTTTAAAAAGGGGGGGGGGGGTTCTGTACTTCCTGCCCTGATTTTTTTTTTTGCATAGCAACAGCCAGTGTAATCAGCAGGATTGCTAAGATGCCTATCTCTGTAGATAGTTGTGAATGGCATTTTTTAGAGCGATAATGTAGTCACAGCTGTGGTGTGTGAGTGTGTGTGTGTATGTGTGTGTGTGTGTGTGTGTGTGTGTGTGTGTGTGTGTGTGTGTGTGTGTGTGCGTGTGTGTTGGAGAAAGGATTTTTTTTTTTTTTGCTTTTTTGGTAGGGGGCATTTTTTTTTTTTTTTTTTAGGAAACAAAAATGTTGCATACCTCAGCCAAAAACAAAAATATCCAAAAGTAATGTTGCCTAGTTATTTGACATTAGACCTACAGGAAGATAAATGTTGGCCTCCTTTCTGTGTGATCTCCAATGTTCTCAATGACTCTGGTCAAAGCAACATTATGGGATTCTGGCCTAAATCCTGTGGTTGACACAAATAGCCCAGTACACGTCGATGAAGGCTTATTAGCATGCTAACTTTCTCCACTGCTGCACTGTTGGGTTTCTTCATTTTTTCCCAGTGTGCAGTGTCCCAGACCTCAGAGCTACATGATGCATAGCCTTGATGGCTTGCGAGGAAAACACATCTTGGTACCACTTTAGAATAATTGCTCCCTATTGCTCCCGATACTTACAGGTACCTATCCCACTCAGTCGCTACGTTTAAAATCACCATGTCCTGAAAGCAACGTACTTAGCTAACAAAACTACTGCCAACTATCAATGATCAAAGAAAGACAGTCAAAAGTTATTGAATTACATTAAGCCCAAAATCACAACAGGAACAAAAGAATACCCTTTTTTGCCAGGAAGAGTGTGAATGTCAGGGATCACAGAGAGCTGTGTCCTGCACAAAACCAATTAGGAAAACTGAATGTGGAACAAACCAATTAGAAAGCAGCCTGCTTGACAAAAGATGAAGGGCTTGCTGGCTTTGTCCTTCAACCAGAAGATATATATATATATATAAATATATATATATATATATATATATATACACACAAATTAACAAAAACACTATGGCACACAACACACAAACACAGCACACCCTGTGCTGACCAGTACAAAGTTTTATTTCTCTCAACAACCCATGTAAACATGTAAACATTATAAAACTATACACACTTTGGCCTCCGTGGTCTCAGGAGGAGCTGAGAAGAGAAAGGAAGAGATTACACACACGGAGAGAGAACACACATGTCAGTGCTGTTGTAGACTGCAGTACACTGGTACTGTGTTTGAGTTGGCACAGTAAACGTAATGCACACATTCAGGGAAGGATGTGGAATTACAGTTGGTCTGTTGACCCCATACCCACAGCCAATATATACACATGTCCCCAAGCACACAACCTGTGTATGCACACAATACACACATGTCCCCATCTGCACCTTACACAGAACACGCTCACATATGCACATGGACATGCTCACACTTACATAGTTAATGTGTATATGTGTAAATGTGTACTGAGGACAATGGCAAAGGGTACTGAAACACCTTCTCTGTATTTCATAGTTCAAGTCTTTGGAGCACTGGGTAAGATGTGAGTGTGTGTGTGTTTTCCAAGTATCTATTCCCATTGACATTCCTGTGGACCCAAACATCTCTACAACAGTCTATTCTCTGTAGCTAAAGGAGTGATATTTTTGAGTGTGTGTTTGTGTGTGAATGTAACTTAATCATTGGCATTTGTGTGTATGCGGTATCAATTTATGCATGGTTTTTTTTTATTTACAAGTGTGTGCGTGTGTCTTTTCATCACGACGCTGCAACTGACGGGCGCTGCAGGTGAGCTGGCTTGGTGGGCACTGGAGGTTTGCCACCTGTGGGCACACCGTTGCTATTGGCAATGACAAAACTGCGTCTCAGCTGTGCCACGCGACTGCCATAGCCAGAGAAGGAGGAGGGAGTGCAGGAGGAGGAGGAGGAGGAAGAGGATGTGGAGGAGGGGGAGAGGGTGGAGGGGGTTGAGGAGGAGGTGGTGATGGAAGCATCTAAAACAGAGAGAGAAAAAAAGCAAATTAATAAATAAAATGAATAATCACACTTACACACCAGCCATATAAGATAGGTCACCACAAAAGAGGACAGGAGTATGGGAGAGAAACATGTGGAGAATGTTAATTAATTACAGGGAGTTCAAAACATTGACTATTATACATTATTAGACGACTACATTATGAGTTTGGAACAAGGCAAAAGCAAAAAGTCAATATCTGAAAATGACATTAAGATGGAGAGGGTTGGAGGATAGTGGGGGTGGGGGGGTAAAGGGATTTCCTGCTGGTCTTTGACACCACCTAAGGTCGGAGGTGGGAGGGAAAGATTGACACTTCACCTCAGGACATACATGCTACACACCCACTCACTACTGACCTAATAGGCAGGCTTGCATACACACACACACACACACACACACACACACAAACACACACACACACACATACACACACACACACACATACAGACACACACATACACAACCACAGGTCATATACACAAAAGTGCACATAAACACACATAACAGGTCACACTCACACACATACACATGCAACAACACACACACACACACACACACATACACACACACATTACAGGCCATATACACACAAATTCACACAATTCACAATGATTAAAAGATGCTGTATACTCATGTGACTCATGCGATCACTAAATTGTACTGACTTGAAGCGTGACAAACCAATGAAGGATTTCCTCATTGCCTTTCCCTCACGTTAGTCTCAAGCCAATCATATGAGAGAGGAAGATTGAGTGGCAGCCATGAGCCAGAGGAATGCCATGTCATGATTTATATGTGTCTTAACAACACTGGCATAATCACACACACATACACACACACACACACACACACACACACACACACACACACACACACACACACACACACACACACACACACACACACACACATGAATTAAACTAAATAAAACTGTGTTAAAACCTGAAGTGAAATGGGTCAATGGGGGTAACGAAGTGGAAGAGGCCTTTTAGGTGGTTGCTCCCATCTACAAGTGTGCATGTGTAAAAGCTCACATGTGCCGTTCCCACTGGCTAAAGCTGTACAGGCATGGCAGACATTAGAGAGCAAACACAGTGTCTGACAAGACTAGGGAAGGACTAGTTAGCAGTCTGTATGTGTGTGTGTGTGTGTGTGTGTGTGTGTGTGTGTGTGTGTGTGTGTGTGTGTGTGTGTGTGTGTGATCTGACTCCTGGTAGAGATTATTTTTAACCACTGACATGGATTGATTTGATCTTTGTTGTAAATATAGGTTTAAAAGTCATAGTCTGCAGCTCTCTCACAAACTCACTTTCTCCTTCTCACACACATACACACTTTTTTACTCCCTCTCCCTCCCTCTCTGTCTCCCTCCCTCTCTGTTTCTCTGTTTCTCTCTCTCTCTCTCTCTCCCTCCCTCCCTCCCTCTCTCCCTCTCACTGCTCTTCCCTCCATCGACACAGCTGGTGCAAAGGTCAGTTGAGGAAGAGGGGAGTGAGGGAGAGAAGGAAGGAGGGAGCGAGCGAGCGGGAAAAGGAGGGAGGGACAGAAGAAGGGAGGAAGAGGGGGAGAAAGAGAGGTAGGGGGTGAGTGAAGATGGAGAGGAAACACAGAGGTTACAAGGTGAAAGAGTGGAGAAGGAAGAGGAGTCAGAGAAAGAGGAGGAGAAATGAAGAAGTAGAGTGGGTGAGATAGGGTATTGAGTGTATGAGGACAAGTGAGGTCACTATTAGACAGGAAGGGTAGTAATAGCTGAGACTAGAAGAGATTAAAAGAAACCAAGAGAGTGAAGGAGTGAGAGATAAGGAAAAAATGAGGGAGAGGGTGACAAAGAGACAGAGAAAGAAGGTAGAGAAACAGGTAGAGAAAGATGATGGGACAGAAAATAGAATAGAAACAGACGCAAAAGATACAGAAAGATGGACAAATAGGGAGAAAAAGGGCACACAAAAAGACAGGAAGAGGGAATTTCAGGACAGGGTAAGAGAGTGTGAGAGAGAAGGAGAGAGAAAGAGGAATAGACAGGGAGAGGCAGAGAGAGAGAGAAAAAGAGGTGATACAGAGACAACTTTTGTCCAGAGAGATGAAGAGACAGAAGCAAAGAAAGAGAGAGGAAGAGAAGGGGGACATAAAGAAACAGAGAGGGAGTGAGACAGAAAGAGAGTGAGGAGACAGACAGAGAGAGAAAGGGAAAGAGAGAGAAAGGGAGAAAAATAAATAAAGAGGGGGTAGACAGAGAGAAATAGAGAGGGAGACAGAGAAAGAGAGGGGGCAGACAGAGAGAGAGAGAGAGAGAGAAGGGAGGAAGAGAGAGGCAGGGAGGGAGAAAGAGGAGAGAGGGCAGCAGATGCTGCCCAGGCCCCGAGCAGCAGAGGGGGGAGGGGGTATTTTTAGATCTGCCCCTGGGGGGTTAGGGCTGGGAGCACACACACACACACGCATACACACATGTACACACACACACGAGCATACACACACACACATGCACACACACACACACACTGATACACATGCGAGCACGCACGCACACACTCTCAAATACATACACAATTGACCAAAATTTGACCGTGACACATGTGCACATATAAACACACAACCCCAATCATACGTAGAATACACAGACAGACAAAATTACCTACATATATGCACACACTTGATCACACACACCCATAAACACACCCACACACAAAAACATGTGATTACACATACTCTATTTCACCCTCCGTTGAGACGTTGTGACATCTGTTTTCAGTGATGCTGCTAAGACACCTTTCTATTTCTGTTTCACTCATTCTACTTTCTTTCTCTTTTTGTCTTTTCCCTCTCTTTCTCTTTTTGTCTCATTTCCCCTCTTTTAACCCTTGTTCTTTTGCTTTTCCTATTACTTTTCCTATTACCATCTCTCTTTATTGTGCCTCTTCTCCCCTTTCCTGTTTCCCATCCTTTCCCCCTTCTCTCTCTCTCTTCTCTTCTTTCTCTCTTTCTTCTCTCTCTTTCTTGGCCCTCCTATCTGTCTGCTCTCTCGGTACTTCCCATATCTCCCCTTTCTGCCTCTCTGGCTCTGCCTCCTCTGGCCACCCTCTCTCTCACACACGCACACACACACACACACACACACACACACACACCTCTGCCCCCCCCCCCCCCCCCCACCCCTGCTACGCTGCGCTCTCAATTCACCAGAGTTGTGTTGTCACCATGGAAACGCAACTTATGCCCCAGAGATACATGCAACGCACGCAAGCAGTCACACCCCCCTCACGCTCACACTCAATCACACTTCCCTGTGCACAACTCTCTCTCTTACACACACACATGGGATGGGAAGGTGTGGATAGCATTAGTGGGATGGGGAGGTGGGGAGAGCGTTAGTGGGATGGGTACAGTATGTGCATGTTAAAGTTGGTTGGTCCTTTCAGCATGGTTCACAGTCACCTGTCTGCTGGTGACTATATCAGCATCAGCTCTCCCACACACACACCAGAATCAAGGGGCTCTTTGTTTTTAAATTTCTTACCTCTCTTGACCTTTTTACTAACACT
>CM059280.1:27618912-27621412 GCA_030347295.1 Setipinna tenuifilis
ACACACACACACACACACACACACACACACACACACACACACACACACACACACAGATAGATCAACACCTGACATCTCATTAGCTCTATGTGCTACCCTACCCCATCCGTCTCTTTCCAAGAAAGGCGGTGCAGATTACATCGCGAACATACCATGACAGACACCCCAGATGGAGTTCATACTGTTCTCTTCTCCCCAAAACATGCAGAAGAAAGAAAGAGAGAAAAAGAGAGAGAGAAAGAAAGAAAAAGACAAAGAAAGAAAGGAAGTTTACATAAATTGCCCTGAGAGGGAAAGTGTGTGTGAGAGATACAGAAAGATAGAAAGATTGTTGCATATCTGATGTTGATTGAAGCATGTGAGTGCTGATGGGTGAGAGGATTCCCACTGACAAACACACTAAGCTCAGATCCTCCATCTCATGCCTACACACAGCCACAAACACACTGCACTGCTAATCTGTACCTTCATCATAAACAAACACATACCACACACACACAAAACATGCACACGCACACACACACACACACACACACATACACACACACACACACACACACACACACACACACACACACATACACACGGCGCTATGTTGTGTTTGCGTAGTATACAGTGACTGAGATCATGAGGTTATGTAATGCTGGAATGCTGTGTGTTTCTGTTTAAGGTGGGTGTGTAGCCATAATTACCATGATCTCTACCTGTAACACACATATATGCATCTAATACCAATGGCATAGACAGCATGGACCCAGCATCTGGTCTGAATCTTGCCAGGTCTATTATGGATGGAGTCAGAGGCGCTCAGTCTCCTGCAGAGGTAACCATTTCATGTGGCCTCAGTGAACCCACATTACAGACGCACTGAAGAATGCTGTACATTTCCTATGGGTTCCCTTCCCCACATGCAGCAGCGTTTCAGGCTAAACAATAAAGCCAAAACTCGACATTCTAAAGTTGCAATACCTCACATGTCCATTGGGGGCTGGCCGCAGAAGCAAGCAACTTCCCATAGACTCCCATGTTAGAAAGTCCATTTTCACAGCAGAAATAAATGTATTTACAGCTCAGCTTTGGTGTAAGAAATTAACATGTTGTATCAGTAGATTCTGAGATGTAATCAATGTTTTTTTACTAAAAAGTCTGAGTATTTTCAGCCATACAGCAGCATGTACAAAAGGCTTTATCCTGGATTTGTACCAGATGCACATTCTATTGTTATTTGGGCTGGTTCATTGTAGAAGAAAGTGTTTGTGGGTGTGTGTGGGTGTGGGTGTGGGTGTAGATGGATCGGATCGACAGACTGAGTGAGATTAGTGACAATAGACTTTGCAAGATAGTGCTTTGTCACAGAGTTCATTTGCGACATTGTAGTAATTAAGACACTCTAAAACAACAGACCACTGCCCACCTAATTAAACATACACACACACACACACACACACACACACACACACACGTCTCACCTCTCTTGGGCCTGGGGGTGTTCTCCTCCTCCTCCTTCTCCTCGCGCTCCTTCCAGCGGCGCACCTGCTCCTCACGCATCTTCAGGAAGAGGATCTTCTTCTGCTCCTCACTCAAAGCCTCCAGCACCTCCGGCTCTATGTACATGTCCTTCAGGATCTGCTGCAGCATCCTGGCACCGAACACCGAACACACACACAGGGGAACACCTCTGGCAGCAGAACACCTGCACAGGTGAGAAGGTAGGAGGGATGCTGTCGTCCACCACACAGGCGAACACCTCCACAGGTGAGAGGGTACAGGAAGAGCTGCTGGATCCCAGCTCAGAGTAGAACACTTCCGTCAGGAAGGGTGGAGAGGATAAAGGAGGAGTGGAGAGCTGGAGTGTGCGGGGTGTGTATGTGTGTGTGTGGTGGGGGGGGGGGGGGGGGTCTAGGGGTGGGGGCAGAGGATGATGGTTTTCCCCAACAAAAGGTCCTGGGCTCAGGAGAATGTGAGTAATGTAGGCTGGCAGGTTCCTGACGGCAGGATAAGGCACAGGCACAGGCAAAGTCCCGGGCTTGAAGGGTCCAGCTGAGGGCTTCTAATTGGGTGGTTAAGTGTCAGTGCTGAGTTTTCATTGGATCTTTCAGCCGATCTGATGAGTTTCGATGGGAGAGACTATAAAGAATAAAGGTGTTCTAGACTTCTCAGAAAGATTCCACTCGAATTGTCCTGGTTGCTATGACGACGTCCCTTCCTGTCCCACACAATATGCTGAAAGTCCTTCAGACAGAGAAAAACAGAGAAGGAAGAGAAAGGCACAGAAAGATAGATGGCAGGGGGAAAAAGACGTGTCACAAACAGTGAATGAGAATGGGAGACAGACAGAAAAAAAGAGAGAGGGGGAGAAGGGAAAGGGGGAGAGAAAGGAAGAGAAAAACGAAAAGAAAAGATGGATCAGTTACAGCATCTGCTGCTCTTCATTTCGGCCTGTCTACATTTGGCAGACCTCCAGCGGCTACCATTAAATCCTCTGCCTCTTTCTTCAGGA
>CM059280.1:27623912-27628912 GCA_030347295.1 Setipinna tenuifilis
ACACAATTACTCACACACTCTCTCTCTAGAGACACATACACTGTTTCTGTCTCTCTCTGTCTTTGTCTCTTAAATTAATAATTACCATAATTGTATACAATATTGCCAGACCATTATTTAGTAGTAAGATTTGTAGTAATACAGCTAAACAAAGAAATAATAATCTCTCTCTGTTTCTCTCTCTCTCTCTCAGAGAGAGAGAGAGAGAGAGAGAGAGATTTTCAGACACCCTGATTTTTTTCTCAAAGCTTTGTACAGGAGGAAATGTAAAAGTGCTAACTAAACTATGTCTTCATATTCATTATTATCAGGTCAACTTGTGTTAAGTTGTGGCCAGGACAGATATGCTTATTACAGCCTCCCCTCCCCCATTTTGTCTGACGGCTGAAGGGAGAGATTTATGACTTGTAAAAAACGTTAAAACTTGCTGACTTTGACATCAGCCATTTTGGCCGCTAATGCGATCATGTTTGAGCTCCTTAAGGAAACAAAAGCACATGTAAACACTGGTTTTATCTCAGCACGGCCTTTTGGTCACCTTTTTTGTTAAGCAAATGATCAAAATTTACATCTGAAGGACTTCTCCCTAAAACCACAACAAATATTTCACTGACATGATCAGTTAACGTTCATATTTCTCTCCAAATACCATATAGAGCCACATACATGCATCATGTATACATCAGTCTGCCTTTATTGTGTTTTTATAATATGTTTATATTTTATGATATTATATGTGTTCATTGATTGGTTTTATTGCTTAGTTCACTGTTTGTCTAGACTGTGTGGTTGAAGAATGATTCAACAGTGCTTTAATCTGTAATTGTATATTACGCTAAGCAGATCCAGGTGCTAAAGGCTTTATTTCAATCACAACAGAATAAGTGTGAGTCAGCGTTGATCGGCCAGTGCATGTGCACACACACCAGACCAATCACTCACCTCCACGCTCTTTTGGGTGTAGTGACGTTGCAGCTTTATTGATTGCAAAATGCTTGTGCACGGATTTTCCAAGAAGTATGTTTAATGCGGATGTATGAGATTTTTTCCTGCAGAGAAAAAAGCTGTAGGGTAATGTTGGCACACCCCCATACAACCACAACACAGCCATTTGCATTTATCCTTAAAAGCACACCTGCAGCTAGATGATCAGGAGACAAAACAGGGAAACTTCTGCAGAAATCTCTCAGTAAATGTAAAACTTTAAGATGGAAAAAAATCTCTGGGCCATTTTTATTCAAGGAGGGCCTCGTTATGAGAGGGTCTAGACTGCCACCTGAGTATGCCTTAAATGTAACCACAGCATGGCCAACCCCAGGACAGAGAAACACATTGGTCTGTAATGTGTCTTTTGTTTGTCTCCGGAAAAGCCACTCCATGTTTATCTTTTTGATCTTAACTGTCTCTCATAAGGGTTTCTGAGATGAGATGAGATGAGATGAGAATAGATGGAAAGTGAGAATAGAGTATATTGGATCGTAAACAGAATGAATGGGATGTTGCTTGTGACAAGGGTGGGGGATGTTTCTGAGATATAAAATATGGAATATTTAAAGGGCCATTAAGCGAAAAAGGTCTAATGACATTTCCTGTAATACATACACAAACACATTTAAACACACCATCTCTCTCTCTCTCTCTCTCTCTCACACACACACACACACACACACACACACATACACACACACACACACACACACACACACACACACACACACACACACACACACACACACACACACACACACACACACACACACACACCAGGCTTTTAGTGAAACTTGTTGTGAACTAAAACTGTAAATGCAGCTCTCCAATAGCAGAGGTCAGAGTCCTGGTATTGGGCTACTCCCGCTTTGTGCAATGGCAGGCAACAGGCAATGTCCCATTTCCCTTGCAAAACTAAAGCCATAAAACATCACCCATGGCCAACCCATCTTCTGTCCACAAAGGACAAGCTGTGATGTTGGGTGGCTGCTCTAGCATGTCTTCGAAATGAAATGTTTTATCAGCACATTGTGTTCTATCGTGTGAAAATATTTTACCAAATTTTGTAAATGGTTTCTCAACTCAGCTAAACTGAACTTGCTTTTTTGGTATGACAAAAAGGGCATTGTGTGGCAAAAGCAAACACACACACACACACACACACACACACACACACACACACACAGATGCACACACACACACACACACACACACACATACACACACACACACACACACACACACACACACACACACACACACACAGCTGGCCTCACCTGTGATGTCTGGTATCAGTGCATGTCATGTTTACGATGAGTGTGTGAGCTAGCTGGGTAGGCAGTGTCTAATATTGCGTGGGTCTGTGTTGTCTGAGCTGAAAGTCTCATGTTTGGCAGAAGACTAGTGGTCACGTGTCACGTGCACTCATACCCAGAGAAGTAGGCCAATGGCCAAGAACTTTATCAGGAGCTTCAACAGGATATATGATAAGAGCATGTTACCGTGTAAGTTGTTAAGACAGTTTGTGTGTGTGTGTGTGGGGGGGGGGGGGTCTATGTATGTGCAAGTCTGGACCTGCATACTTGATCTCTTTAGGAAATTTTACTCATGAGAAACTGTGTGTGTGTGTGTGTGTGCGTGTGTGTACACAGCTTGTATGCCCCAGGGGGTAGGTTCACAGAATGTGTGTGACTTTATGTCTGAATATATGTATAGTGTGTGTGTGTGTGTGTGTGTGTGTGTGTGTGTGTGTGTGTGTGTGTGTGTGGTGTCATTCTGTGTGTATATGTGTGTGCTTTAGAGCTGTAAAGTGTGTGTCTGTGTGTGTGGACATGTCTAACGTGTGTGCAGTCACAGGTTTGACTCTATTTGATCACACAGAGACTCTTCACCTCCCCACTGGTGACAACAGCAATTTAAACTGCTATTTTTGGCTGACAGCAACACAGCAACTCAGCCTTAAAGCCTGTGTGTGTGTGTGTGTGTGTGTGTGTGTGCGCGTGCGTGCGTGTGTGTGTGTGTGTGTGTATTTCAGTGTGTGTGTCACTGTCTGCGGAGGGGGGATTTGTCTGTGTGCTGATAAGTTTCGGTGTTTGCTCCACAGTGAAGGTCATGGTCAGTTCATGTCAGCTCTTTCAGAGTTTTGCCCTGAATGGTTCACCATTTCCCTACACGGATTTCCTCCTCCTAATGACACTTTGTCTTTTGTACATGAGCATGTGCATGTGTGTATGCAGTAGTGTGTGTGACTGTGTGTGTGTATTTGTTAAGGTGCGGTGGGGGATGTTTGTGACCTGTTTAACAGGGACATAAACATTTTCCAGTGCTTATCATTTATTAGGTGGGTATTTTCCAGGTCAAATGTAAGTATGTCAACTGGAAGATAATATTATAGATGGATACATACAGATCATGAACATTATTATCATTATTATATCAACTGACACAAATGTGATAATATTGTTATTATAATGTGTGTGTGTGTGTGTGTGTGTGTGTGTGTGTGTGTGTGTGTGTGTGTGTGTGTGTGTGTGTGTGTGTGTGTGTGTGTGTGTGTGTTTCTCCATGCTTACACCTCTACATGAAGATGTCTACAGAATGATGGAAAATTACAGGAACTTTTGAGAGAGAGAGAGAGACAGACAGTCAGACAGACAGAGAGTGAGGGTGGGGAGAGAGAGCTAGAGAGAGAGGGGGGTGGCTAGAGAGAGAGCGCTAAAGAGAGAAAGAAAGAGAGAGAGAAAGAGAGCTATCTGCTCTGACTCATGTTTACAAACATGCAACGTCTCAGACGTGAGGCTCTATGGAGCAATGCTGTATGACCAGATAACACACACACACACAAATATAGGCATGCATGTCTGAAACTCTTGCTATTCTCAGGCACTTGCTTCTGGTTTTTAGGACTTTGCCTATTTAATGCGTATGCAGTTTGCTTATAAAGGCTGTAAAGGTGTGTGTGTGTGTGTGTGTGTGTGTGTGTGTGTGTGTGTGTGTGTGTGTGTGTGTGTGTGTGTGTGTGTGTGTGTGTGTGTGCCTGAGTGTGTGTGTGTGTGTGTGTGTGCCTGAGTGTGTGTGTGTGTGTAACTATGCTGTCTATGTGTCTGTATATAAGTGAGTCTGTGCTAATGATCTCTCTCAACTGAAAGATTCCAACTTAAATCAAATATGAATGAGAGAAATAAAATGATGATGACTCGCTCTCTCTTCCTGTAAAATTAAATGAATGAGCCTCCAAAAATACTTTCCGTACATTCCAATGCTCTTCTCTGCCCTTCTCTTCTCTTCTCCTGTCCTATCCTCTCACATCTCTTGCTCTGCTTTTCTGCTGTCTTCTTTGTCCTGTCCTCTCTTGGACTGTCCTGTCCTCTGCTGTCAAGCTGTCAACACAACAGTGCCCCCTACTGGCGCTCATGAATGAGTGAAACTGCAGATTGACCCAAATAGGGCAGTTTTCAAAACTTAAATTGAATAATTAGGGGAAAATCTTTGCTACAATAATTTTATGCCTAGCTGTGGCAAGAGGACATTCAGGAGTTTTACAGAACTGTGAAGTTTATGCTGCTTGTAATATATATTTATCAGGTTGTCATTGTAGTTTAAACTGCAGACTTTTCTTCCCTTGTGTGAAAAGATGAAAAGATGAAAAGTCCTTTTAAACCAGTCAGAAAACGAGTCCTCCAGGGGCCATGGCTCTGTCACCAAGGAGACAAATAGGATACTTTCCCAAAGTTCTCTCTGTCATTCTAGAAGTTGAGGAGGACAACATTCTAGTTCTATTGCTATGGAAACATGGGCCTCCCAAGGGTAAATAAGAGTTTGACATTGACGGCAGAAAGGTTTCTGGTGAACAGTCCTCTTACATCATTCTTTTTTATTTAAATAAGACAATGAGAGGAGGAGAGGAGAGGAGAGGACAGGAGAGGAAGAGGGATTGAATGTGAGAAAGAGGGATAAATGAGGAAACAACCTCATTTTGTAATAGAACCCATGTCCATGGATTTATGGGATAC
>CM059280.1:27631412-27633912 GCA_030347295.1 Setipinna tenuifilis
CTCTTTCCCACTCTCTTATGCTCCCCCCCCCTCTTTCTCTCGGCTTTCCTCCATCCCCCTATCTCCCTAGCTGTAGTGTGTGTGTAAGTGTGTGTGTGTATTGTGTGTGTGTGTGTGTGTGTGCGTGCATGTGTGTTCATTCATGTGTGAGCTGGGTGTGGTCATCAGACAAATGCTCATTAGTATTCCTCCCCATCAGCTGTTCCAATGAACCCCCCCCACCCCACCCCACACACACACACACACCTTTTTTATCCCCTCTATTGCTTTCACCAATTCCACTTATTTATTTCCTGCTTTCCTGGTCTCTTGTTTTGTTCCATCTATACATCAAAGAGAGAGCTCTTTCAATAAATAGGCCAGTTTTCACTCCTCACTCTCTCTCTCTCACACACACATACACACACACGGGCATGGGTGTGCGCACATACACACACACACACACACACACACACACACACACACACACACACACACACACACACACACACACACCCACACTCACTTCTTTTCTCCTACAGGACACCCCTTCCTCTGACCTCTCACTTACTTTACTATGAGCTCTCTCTCTCTGCTCTGCTCTGTCTGTCTGTCTGTCTGTCTGTTTCTTTCTCTCTTTCCATCTGTGGAAAGCCCTCATTTTTCTCTGTTCATCTGTCTAGCCTCCTGGTACCTCTGGGCCACTGCTCATTCCTGCCACCTTCCTTGTGTGTGTGTGTGTGTGTGTGTGCGTGTGTGTGTGTGTGTGTGTGTGTGTCTGTGCTGATTTAGTGATTATGGCTCAGGGTGTCAAAACTGATCATTCCCACTGTGCAGCTAACCACTCCTGACACCCAAATATCTATACAGAACGGACAGATCTCTCTCTCCCTCTTTCTCTTCCTCTCTCTCTCCCTCTCTCTTTCTTCGCCTTATCATTCTCTCTCCCTTCCCTCCACCCCCATCTCTCTCTCTCTCACACACACACACACACAGCCACACACACAGTGAGTGCATTCACATGGACAAGTCAAAACCGATTGGAACTGGTCTGGGATCGTACCGGCTTCATGTGAACGGGGATACGACTGGTTTGGAATTGGTTTTCGGAAACCACTTGCGACGCCAGGCCTGGGCTGTTTCCAAACCACTTGGACTGCCATGTGTAGGGGGATCGGATTGGTTTCAGGTATTGCGCATGTATCAACGAAATAAAAAACGCAGTTTGTTCCTTCATACGGACTTTCTAACACAGCAGAATGCACAACACGTACGCGAATGCGTCAAACTCCTGGAACACCATCTTTGTATGCCGCCAGAAAGTTTGTTTATTGTCTTTATTTAGTAGGAACAGTGCAGAGCCCATAGAAGATGTGCCAGAGTATTACGTTTTTGTTTAGACCACCTTATTGTTTAAGTGGGTAATAATATCAGGTGAAAGGAGGAGGCTATGTAAATACATTTGCACTGACTGACTTGTAAGATTTTCTTTAGCCACTGTTTTGCGATGTGGAATAACCGGAATGAGAGGTGAAAAGTTCAGTCTCCTCTATGTGTCGTCTGTATGCACTGTAGGCATATGTGTGCAGTGCTGTAGTTTGCTGTTGCGTATCTTACCTACGTAGCAGCTTTGTTGTGGGCAAATGTTTACTTGTGTTATGTCCATTATTGTAGTTATGTGTCGTTAGTCGCGTTATGTCCAACATTGTAGCAGCTGGCGTTGTAAATCTTATCAGCCTGGGTCGTCATGGCTGGTTTGGCACGGTTTGACCGATATCTTTGGCATTTTTTGCCCAAACAACACGAAACTTGGCACCGCACACACTGGTAACATTATGATGACGCCCTCCAAATTTGAGATCAAGCGGGTGAGTGGTTCAAGAGTTATGCGTGGAAGAGACGTTCCTTGCATTAAAAGATAATAATAGAAAGATCGAAGTTGACTACAGCGCCCCCACCTAGCGTAGCGGAAAGGGCCGGGTCTCTGCCCGAATCCGCTTAGACGAACTGCATGTGAACAAGGATTTGGGCACAGACCACCCGTTGGGAAGCAACACCCAAACCAATCCCAAACCAAACCAATCCCACCATGTGAACGCAGTCACTTACTACTCCACTGACAGATTTGAAGAAGACTTAAAATTAAACACTGAAGGAAGGAAAGTGCTCAGAAAGGGGCAGGAAAGACTTCTCTACTAGCTAAAACACACACACACACGTTTCAAAGACTCCAATTATCAACCTAACAAAGCCTTACCCACATGGGTATAGTGAATGGGAATAACACACACACACACACACACACACACACACACACACACACACACACACACACACACACACACAAACATGCAGTCAGGCTTAATGTATATACACACAGTGCTTCTCCAGCAAGTGGGATCGATTCGCATGTGTGAATTCCTTTTCCTACATCTGGCCTTGTCAGCAGTTTCTGAGGGGCACACACACGCACACACACACACACACACATACACACACACACATGTGCACACACACATGC
>CM059280.1:27638912-27643912 GCA_030347295.1 Setipinna tenuifilis
TTAGATTAAGACGGGACGAGACAAAGAGTGGCGCACGCTCTCGGATCCAGGAACAATTACAGGTAAGCAGACTTTCATACTTTTACACAGTAAGTGTCCCGCGATCCATAAACGGCCACAGTCTTTCCTATTGAGGGCGCCTGGTGCGGTCACGGCCGATTTCCTCCGATCACCTACGATCAGCAACACAAGCTGAATGAATCGGGCTAGCGAGCTTTATACTGCAGCCATTCTGTGAACTGCAGCTAGCAGTACGTGTACTGGTGTCAGTTGCTGTAACACTTAAAACTTAATAAACTTAATCCTGCTGCACTGCACTGCACTGTAGATCCTTTTGCCTTTACACATGATCAGCGAGCAAGGCAGACTGTTGATTTTGAATGAAACGCTGCATGTGTGGTCATTGACAGTTTCTCGAACTCGCGACCTAATCACGGTCCGGCTTGAGAGTGTGAGGTCGCAGAGAAAAGGTCCCGCAGCAGCTAGCCAGAAATGAGCCTATTATAAACCTAGTACAGGTATGGACATTATCACGGTAATGTTATGCTGCTGTCGGTGTAATTGGCAGACTGTTAAAAATATGTTTTGTTGTTTTAACGCACCTTAGATTAAGCCGAGTATATTGATACAACTTGCATGGAATTCAGTAGCTGATATTCCGAATTCTAGTCTCTCAGCTCTGCTTGACCAAACAAAGATCAATCCCAGGCTGTCGACATTGTCACATATTCTTGCCAACGCGACGAGATAATGGAGTGACTGATACGTGATTTCGTTTTTAAAAGAATCTTTACATGCTCATATTTTACTCGTCTGTTATCTCAATTCAACATAGAGGGAGTTGGCAAAGTATTTCACAAATGCCCAGTAAAGCAGGACAGAAACCTCTACCTCATTCTCCACATACTGTGTATTACAGCGAAATCTATTCACCAAGATTCTTTAGCTCTATGCCATATTCTACCAATACCAGAATGAACTGCACCTTTCAGTTATTCTCTACAATCTATGGCACGTTTCCATCATTTCCATCACACTGCAAAAGTGAAATGATACCAAAAGTACATGCACTCAAATAGAAACGGTTGTAGTAATCCACAGCGTTACCCATGATATCTCATTACATCTATTTTCTATATGCAGTGGCGAACCGTGAGCACAGCTGTGGGGTATAGCTGGTTTCGTGCAAAGTTAACCATGAAGTAGAGGTAATCTAATAGAGGAGCCTGGAGTCCTATTCAGTTAAGAAAATGAGGACTCCAGGCTCCTCTATTAGATGATTTACCTCTACTTCAGGGTTAACGTAACACTAAACCAGCTTTGTAGTATAATACACCACTGGGCCTTCACCCCACGACCAAAACAAAAAACATCAAAGCAAATGTTTAAAGCAAAATTTCCATGGCCCTAACCTAACTTCACATCATCAACAACAACATCCGAAAATATGACAAGTCACTATGTTTTAGGCTTACAGATTAAAGAGAAAAGGAGATAAGACACGCTGTTATATATGACCGACCAATTTGGCACAGTAATGTATGAAATATTTAGGTGCGATCGGTAGGAAATACCGGGCATCACGGAGGCTTGGATGCCCACAACACAACTACTTTTATTCGGGCAAAGCGAAATGCCTAGCCTATTGGTAGCAGCTACAGAAAATCTCGTGGACAAATTAGAGGCAGGAAATCATACGAAGCGAGAGAGGCGGGAGAAGTGTTAAGTAGACACAGCATCTGCATAGCAGCAGAGTGCTTAACTAAGCACACGTTTAAGAAATTCATTCTCCCATTCAAACCGCAACGAGCTCTAGCGCAGTGATTCACTGGCCCGCAAGCACCGCGCACCATGCATGCAACGAAAATCAACATGTGATCAAAGCAAACTTTCAGAAATTGCACGATGGGATTTTCAATATATTTTGAAATGTTTTATGGACCGAGGTGTGTTGTTAGGATTCATTTTAATTAAAAACTATGTTTTGTGTGTTTCAGATGCCCTCGCTCAACAGCCTGCTGGGATGGATGATCTTGTTTTTACACAAGCTGTCCAGAAATGGCTGCGCTATACGCCGGACAGAGCTGGAGGTGCCGGTCGCGCTGACATTAATTAAAAAATAATACAAAAAATAAACAGCTTTCTTAATAAACATATTTCTTGTGTTTCATATTTATTATTTTATATGATTAAAATGGAGATCCTGGCTGTAGATAAAGCAGGATATATGAGCCAGATAATTCTGGTGGGCTTTCTATTGAAATAACATTGAAAGCGCATTGATTTTTAGTTACGTTGAAATTTCAATGTTGTTTCAATATAGGCACGTATCGAAATACAATTGAAGTTACGTGGATCCATAGTTACAAAATCAACATCGTTTCAATGTTAGCGGAGGGTGCAAACTGATGCTAAATCAACATCGAAATCTGATGTTGTTTCAATGGTTTAGCGTCGACAATGGAATGCTGATTCTACATCGATTCAATGTAAGCTTGCTATCTGGGAATAGAATTTGCCCCGTTATCAGTGATATTAAACATGTTTTAGGCTAATTGTATGCGATTGTGGAGACTGAGCTATGCAACTGGTTGAAACAACTGAATGGTTTGTCTCTGCTTAAGCTTCTCCCTCTTTGAGTAAAACAATAGAAAAGTTGCTTGTTATTAGGCTACTGTAAAATTAGCCGATAATTAGCTATTAGCATTAGCCTACTGCTAAATTAACATCTCTGATATTTCTGTTGTTCGCTGTGACTAATTAGTGAAAACGAAATAAAACTTTTCTCAACCACAATTAAAATGCATTCAATTATTTCCTTACCTCTTGTCTTGTGCCCGTGTGTACAGAGGAAGATTGTAGACAGGAGCTGCAGGTGGCTCCTTAGATAGGAAATGACATAAAAACAAAAGATGGCGCCAGTGCCGTGATGATGTCAGTTTTCAAGTTTCATTCCATATTATTCAAACATTCATTCCATATACTCAGGTTTCATTCAATATTATTCAAGTTTCATTCCATATATTCAAACATTAATTCCATATATTCAGGTTTTATTAAATACATTCAAGTTTCATTTAATATATTCAGGTTTCATTCCATATATTCAAACATTCATTCAATAAATTCAGGTTTCATTTAGTTTATTCAAATATTCAATATATTCTTTAATTTCCTAAATGGCATGCCATATTATGTAGGCTATATTTATACATATGTACACAAACACATGCATGGCAGTGGTAAATGTATTAACACATAGACAAACTTTTGCCTAATAGTTAAATCATTCCCAGTTCCACATCTGTTAAAACACAACTTGTTTTCTTTTTCCCTTCTGTCCTCTTTTTTCTTTCAGTTCCACATCTCAGTGTTTCCTTCCCACACCTTCATGCTCTTTTGTCTTTCCTTTCCAACATCATTCATCCCATTGTCATCTACTCATCTATTCTCTCTCTTTTCTTTCACTCTCTCTGTCTCTTCTTTTGCTCTCTTTCTCTCTCTTGCTCTCTGTCTTTCTCAACGGCCCCTCTTTCTTTCTTTACCTCTCCTGTTCTCTCTCTCTGTTTCTCTCTCTCTCTTTGTTCTCTCCTTCTCAATCCCAACCTTTGCTCTCTCTTTCTCTCTCTATTTGTCTCTCTCTCTTTCTTTCATTCCTCCATTGTGGCACGATGTGGCCCATCCCTCTCTGGTCCCTCCCTTCCCCTGCCATCATGCAGCAGTCCAGCCCTCCATCTCTCCATCTCTCCATCCTCCCATCTGGGAATTTCGTCCTGCAGCAGGATTCCCAACATGAGCCTTCCATCAGATTCCTCCAGCTGGACTGAGCCAGAGGGATTGGGGGAGAGGGAGAGAGGAGGCAAAACAGAAGGGAGGAGTAGAGATGCATGTAAATAAGAGAGAGAGAGAGAGAGAGAGAGAGAGAGAGAGAGAAATGGAAAGATGGCTGATGAATAAGAGATCAGGATTGGCAGGTCTGCTGATAGGGTCCCTTCAGCCATGAGGGCTCCACACCTGCCACTTAGCACCTTTCCTCTCTCTCTCTCTCTCTCTCTCTCTCTTTCTTTCTCTCTCTCTCTCTCTCTCTCTCTCACACACACACACAGACTTTCACACACTCCTGCCCCCTCTCTAACATGTAATGCATGTCTCTGGTGTGTGCATATGACTTCATATGACATTAGCATGTGTGTATGTGTGTGAGTGTGTTTCTGTGCGGGCACATGCACACACATGCACACCTGCCATAAAGAAGAAAAAGAAGGGTGAACAACATCTAGCTGTTGTTTCTATGGCTCTGTTTCTATGGATCTGTATGTGTGCATCACATTTCAGTTCAATGGATCTCACTGACTTAGAGTACTGTTGAGCAATCACAGTCACAGTTCAGGCAGGGCATGTTTACATGTGGAGTTCAAACTTCAAGCTAGCACACACACTACTCTAGTGCATTTGCTGCTACAGGTTAGGGTAAAGTGCAGGATGTGCGTAAAGCCTCCATAGACACCCCCGCTCCTCCCCCCTTCAGTAGAGCCAGTACTGCAGACTAGCATGCCCGCTGATGTGGCTCCGGCTAGTTTACAACCCCCCCCCCCCCTCCCTCAAAGGCGTAATCAATAATCCACAATGTGTTTTATAATGTCATGTGGGCATGTGACATTTCAGCGCCTTGCAGCCGAGCGCTACCAGCAAGGGGGAGATCTGACCAGATAACTCCGTCGCCTCAACAATCGAATTACCTGCTGGAAAAATGAAATCAAAAATAATTTGAAGTGGGTCGATTATTCAGAGCAAGAGGAGACTGCCTGTCGCCTCAGCAGGGACAGTAAAGAACACTACAGGGCCGAACAACCTCCCGTCTCGCGCAAACACAATCGCACACACACACTCACTACCAAGCACATTCGTTCACGCACACACACACACACACACACACACACACACATACACACCGACCCCCGACAAATCCACGCGCAGTCAGGACCGCCGCTGCGCGCCGG
>CM059280.1:27646412-27666412 GCA_030347295.1 Setipinna tenuifilis
CTCTCCTGGTCTGTCATGGTCTCTCTCTCTCTCTCTCTCTGTCTCTGTCTTTGTCTCCCCCCCCCCCCCCTCTCCCCCTGTCTTGCTCTCTCTCTCTGTCAGTCTGTATGGCATTCATTTCCTCTACTACATCAGTGCAGTGATCTGATAGTCTTTGTATTCCCCCAGTTTGCTTTATTTCTTTTTGGTGCTCTACCACCCCTTTTGTTTCTCCTTTCTTTCTCTTCCCCTTAGCTATGTTTTTCTTCATTGTTTTTCTTTTCACTTTCTCTCCCGCTCTGTTCTGCTTGTCACTCTCTCAGATATGAAGCATCATGTGCTAAATCGATGCTTTTATTGACTTGGTTGTAACATGTCATGATGTACACCGGTGACAGTGATATAATAAACAAGTGTTACATCTCTCTCTGTCCCCCCCCCCTCTTTCTCTCTCTCCCTCTCTCTTTCTGTTTTTCACCCAACCCCTCTCTGTTCTCCTTGTCACTTTGTCTCCCTCTCTGTTTCCTGTGTCTCTGTCTGTCTGTCTGCTTCTCCTTCCATATGTGTCTGAGACAGCATGTTGCCTGTGTCTCACAGGGGAAGTGGTGCCTTGTTTTAATGGGATCAATAAAGGAGCTTGGCCCAGAGAAAGCAGTAGTGGGCGAGAGCCGGACATTTTTGAAGGGGGGAAGTGGACATGGAAGAGACGAACTGATAGATCAGACAGACTAGACCGCACAAAACCACTATGCACTTATCATCATGCTATCTACCCCTGCTATTATGCCATACTATGCAGATCATATTTAACAACCAGGTTACTCATCGCTGTTTTACAGTCAGAGACTACTTTTCACTGCCCTTAATAACCAGACTGTACCCATCGAGGCATTTAACAACCCGACTCTACTCTTCACTGCATTAAACAGTCAGACAATACTCATCACTGCCAATAACAACCAGACTCCTGTTCATTGCTGCATTAAGCTACCAGACACTCCAGTCACTGCTGCATTTACAATCCAGACATAACTCATCACTGATGCAGCATTCAGACTCTGCTCACTGCTTTATTCAACAATTGATAAAAACACATCACTGCATTTTATGACCAGGCTTCAGTCACCATTGTGATTGTCAACCACTCCAGACTGGCACCGAGCAACAAGCATAACCGGACTCCTGACACTGATGAATTTAACAACTTCAGTCAGTTAATCGCTGCAGTTAACGTCCAGTCAAAACATTCAACCTCAGCATTGAGCAGTTAGGCTCAATGTATTGGTCCATTTAACAGCTGGTCTCTGATCAGTGGTGCAATTTAGTCACCAGACACATCACTCATAGCCAAACTCACTGCTAATTTCTAGCGCTCAAATTCAGCTGCAGGCACCATTTAACAAGGAGAGGCTGCACTGCACTGCAGGTCAGAGTCTGGTGTATTCACTGTTACATTTAACAACTGAGCCAAAAGCCAGACTCAACAAATCACGGGCGTAAACAAGCAAGCTAATCTCACACAAGTCCAGCAGCACATGAGGGAGCCCTCCATCAAGGCAGATTGGCATCTAATATCCACCCCTCGGCACATAAAGCTGATAGATAGATACTGGTAGGTCTGTCAGATGTGTGTGTTTTTACCAGCGTAGACACACATTGACAAACACACACACACTCACAAAGTCTCTCTCTCTCTCTTTCGCTATCTATCTATCTATCTATCTATCTATCTATCTATCTATCTATCTATCTATCTCTCTCTCTCTCTCTCTCTCTCTCTCAGTGACATAAAGACACACACAGAAACAGTAACACAGGCAGACTCACCCACACATACACCAAATATATAAACAATAATATTTTTTCCTCAATGCACACACAATGTGTGTGTGTGTGTGTGTGTGTGTGTGTGTGTGTGTGTGTGTGTGTGTGTGTGAGAACACTGCTGAGTGCCCCTAAGCAAGTGGTGTGTCAGCTGCATCAATTCATATGTTGGGGCTTTGGCGTAGACGTCAACAGTTCCTCTACTATGCTGGGCTGAGCCTGGGGCCAGCTCTTTCTCTAGCTCAAGCAAACGTAGCTCTCATTTAGTTTCTTTGGAGGAGGTGAACCATCTTGTTGTGTGGTTAGTGTTGTATACTACTGTATGACGTGATGACGTCAAGGGTTGGGTAATCAATACAGTCACGGTTGGTGTACATTAAATGTAACAGACCCGAGTTTAGCAAAAAGTGCATAAACTTTATACTAATCATGTGCATTTTCTCTTCCACCAGCATAACACATCTGGCAGTCATTAGGAGGCTAAAACCATTCTGTCCTGTTATCAGCTGATGTTCAGGAACCATGTCTCAATTGGTCAGCTGAAAGTGGCCAGGAACATATGTTCTTGTTAAATAGTCAGCACCAGGAACTGCTCCATCTGTTACTGTCATGAGCTAGCCTGGGCCCGTCCATACTGCCTGTGACATACTACACTGCATTTCACGTTCAAGTCAGTCTGGCCAAGCTGCCTATTAATTCTTCCTGGTCCAGGAGCTTCCAGGAGCCACTGGTACATCTGCAGACTAGCAGTGTAGTGATACAATGTTGGGTATAACACCACAGCAAGACCATACACACAAAGTCACTGAGACTAGTAAGGCAGTTTTCATCAAATTATTTTGTTGCAGTTCATCCACATAGCTTGTCTTGGACTGGTTCTGAAGCTTGAGTCTGAGATACATGAACAAAACTAATAAGGCCCTGCAGAATATTTACTTCACTAGGATTGTTTACTTACAATAATACAGTACAGCAAGGACACCACCACAAAGACATTCAGATTAGTGAGGCAGATTTCAGTAAATTATTTTGTATATCCAGATAGTGTATCTGGCACTGGCTCTAAATCTTTGGTCTGAGATATATTAACAAAACTAATAAGCCTCCACAGAATATCTTCTTGACCAGGATTGTTCACTTACAGTACTCTAATGTACTCTGAAGTGTACATTTCCAACCCTAAAGCCTATGTTTACCTACAGCTCATATTGTAGTATTTTTAATCTGACACTCACACATGCGTAAATTGTATTTTTACACATTGGTATCGCAAAGGCTAGGCTGGGCCTGTCAAGGACTTATGGACTTATGCAATGGTCACATATGGTTAAACTGAATTTAATGGTAATAGTAACTGTAAGTGCAATATTATGACAGCATTGAAGTAACATTAGCACATTTGGCATTTGGCATTTGCAGCACAGATGCACATTTTTTTACTGGCAACAGTGTGCCCACTACACTTACATAAGAAGTAGAGTGTGTGAATTAATTAGCAAGCACATAACAGCCAGCCTGCTCTTAAATGAAGGGAAGGCAGAAAATGAGCTGGAGTCAGTAGACCATGTTGTTATCTCCAGCCTGGAGTTAACTGTATAGTCTACACAGAGAAACTGAAGGCACTATTATCGTGAGCAGCGTTGAAGTATCTACTTGGTGCTGGTGAAGCAGAGTGCATCCCATTTAACAACACATCAACAACAACAGCACATTGCATTTATATAGTAGCCTGGCTGTTGCACCAGGCTTGTAAACGGAGCTTGGTCTGGCAAACCTCCCATAGACGGGAAGTTTTTAGAGGCGGGATCAGCGGCCTCTCTGTACTACTGGACAGAGCTACAACCAATCAGACCATTGATTCCAAATATGTATGCATAAAAAGGGAAATATTCAGTAACGATTCTAGTTGTGGTCTTATAATTAGTGACCACAGTCTTGAGAAAATGTTACACTGTGGCTAGACTGTGATTACGCGACTAATAATTTGTCTTTTGTCACCCACGTGAGAGGGTGTGACTGTAGTCTTCTAAAAATCTTTTTCAAATCTTCTCAAAATACTCTGGTGTGTGGACGGCATAAACTGCAGTACTTAGCATGCCGTATTTAGTGTGCATTATGTAGCATGTGCCATTTAATTTTTTTGGGTGTGTAATATTTAGTGTGTGGTATTGAGCATGCAGTGTTAAGTTTTTAGCAATCAATGTGTAGTGTTTGCTGTGCAGTGTATACCATGCCGTATTTAGGCTGTAGTATTTATCATGCAGTATTTAGTGTTGGGCATTAAGAATGAGGTCACCAGTAGTACCCAGTCTAGAGTTATCTGACACACATATGCTTTGCGGGCCCCTAAGTGGACCAGACTGTGGCCATATTTAGGCTGTAGTGTTTAGCGTGCAGTGTTTACCGTGCAGTGTTTAGCGCGCAGTGATTAGGAAGAGGTCACCAGTACAGTCTACTGTACAGTCTAGTCTAGACTTATCTGATGTATATGTAGCATATGCTTTGTGGCCCTCCAACTCTGTCGGGGCCTATGGAGGAGACTAGACTTTATGGCTGTCTATACTGTGAAGGCTGCAGTCAGTACACTCCAAAAAATAATGTGGCCAGTACCGGGTCTTAAGAGCAATGCCATAGAAGAACCATTTTTCAGTGCATTGAGGCAACAGTTCTTTAAAGAACCGTTTGACAAAGATATGACATAGCATAGCCTATTATGATCTGAGGCTCTAAAGAACCATTTCTAATTTAAAGAATCTTTCACATAATGTAATGGTTCAACACAGAGTTTTTACTCTCTATGGAACCATCCAGAGATTTAAAGGACCATTTAAGCACCTTTATTACAGTATTGCACTGGCTGTGCAGCTGGGTACAGTACTGGTGAGTGGTTTGATTGACAGGTGGCGTGAAAGTCATTAAGGAAGATGGATAATGCTAAAGAGCCCTGCCTATATGCTGACAGTGGTGCAGCTCATTCACGCAGTCAAACCGTCACACACTTTTAGAGCAACTCGCACATACGCGTACACACAGACACACACAAAAATATGCTCTCTCTTTGTCTGTTTCTCTCTCTATACACACACACACATATACACTCATGTGCGCATACACACAGACACACAGACACACACAAATATGCTCTCTCTCTGCCTCTTTCTCTCTCTCTATCTCTCGCTCTCTCTCAGGTGCACAGCCTCACCCACACACATACATGCACATGCTCTCTTTTTTACATTCCTCCATAAGCACACAAACACACACAGAGCACATGGTGCAGTAATGTGGTGAGACACTGTGTTGTGTTAAACATTGCTACAGCTGTGACTGTGCAGCAGTGGGACCACCACTTCTCTTCTTTTTCATCTCCCAGTGTCTCCCTTTCTCTCACACACGTGTACACACACACGCGCGCGCGCACACACGCATGCACACATACACACAGACACACACACACACACACACACACAACTGAGGGCAGGCTCATGTGTTCACAGTCACGTGTGTAAACACATAAATGCTTCTCATAGATGTCTAGCAGAGAAAAGAAGAACAGTTAAACACACTTTACCATTTGTGAAGCGTGTGAGAGAAAGAGGGTGCATGAGACAGAGACCAGATAGACAGTGTGCGGGAGAGAGAAGGTAAAGTGTGAGAGAGAGGGAGAGAAAACAATGTGTGGGAGAAAGAGGGGTAGAGAAAACAATGAGATGAGATGGTGGGATTACTGTGTGTAGGTGTGTGGGTGTGTGCCGGGGAAAAGACTGCGGTGGCAGGATAAGTCTGCACACTACTGTGGGGTATGTTAGTGTTTGGTGTGTGTGTTTGAATATTTGTGTGTGCTTGCTTATGTGCATGTGTGTGTGTGTGGGTGTGTGTGTGTATGTGTGTGTGTGTGTGTGTACTGTGTGCTGCTCAGCGGTTTGCTGGCTGATTGATATTCTAATGTACTCCACAAGCATATGGCCTATATGATTACATGAACATGCACATGACAGCACGGGACTCTCTTTGGGTGCAGATGCATGGGGTGAAAGGGCAACTGTGTGTGTGTGTGTGTGTGTGTGTGTGTGTGTGTGTGTGTGTGTGTGTGTGTGTGTGTGTGTGTGTGTGTGTGTGTGTGTGTGCAAAAGAGAGAGAGAGAGTGTGTGAGTGTGTGTATATACATGTTCCCAATCTAAAGAGATGTACATAGTCAGCACAGCACATTATCTTTAATGTATAATCTCACTGGAGAGACACACGCACACACACACCCACCCACCCACACACACACACACACACACACACACACACACACAGAAGTAGAGACATCCTCCAATAAAAAATAATTTCCAGTGTAATTTCCAGGCTCACAAAAAATTGCCACACACACTTACACACACATGCAGAAGACACAAGGGAATGGTTGAAGAGGTGTAGGCACATACATGCTCTCTTGCACATATGCATACACATTAACTCACAGAGAGCCCATCAAATATGTAATTTTCTACTACAAAAGATAAAGTAGGTGACTCTCATCTTGTGTGTAATGTTTCTCATCTGGTGACACACACACACACACACACACACACATACTTTTATTCAAACTAAAGCGCAAGCCTTGAAGATACATAGATTCACACATACAGTATGTTCATATGTACATCTGCACTCTCTTTATTTTTTTGACACACACACACACACACACACACACACACACACACACACACACACACACACACACACACACACACACATTCATACTGGAGCATAAGCCTTGAAGATACACAGATTCACACATATGTTCATCTGCACTGTCTTTCTTTATTTGATACACAAACATGCACACACACACACACACACACACACACACACACAAACATGAATTTTACACATCAGAGGTGATAGTGATGCTCTGTAGAGGATTAGCATCTCAAACATGCTTTTAGTGTGCTTTACATCAATCTATCCCTCCTCTTCCCTCTTTCCCTTGCCTCTTCCCTCCACCCCCCCCCTCTCTCACTCCTCCCCTTCTCTTTATTTCCCTCCTTTTTTATTTCACACTCCTCCCTCATCTATCTGTCACCCTAACCATTCATCCTGGGCTCATCTGTGTATCAGATATACACACACTCTATTTTCATTTCACACACACACACACACACACACACACACACACACACACACACACTTCACTGAGGCACATGCCCTAAGTCTCGTTCACTTTGCACCACTGATTTGTAGCCAATCCCACCACAGCTGTGCTGTTTAAAGCAGAAAACCAGACTTTGAAACCAGTGAGTGGGATTTGTAAAGAGAAATGAGTTAGAACACAGGGCCGAGAAAGACAGAGAGAGAGAGAGAGAGAGAGAAAGAGAAATAGAGTATAGAGTGGGAAGGAGGAATCAAAGCAGGGATGGTCTGCAGGACTCATTGAACGACATTGCTTTTTCATCACATTTGTTTTTCATTTGATTTATTTTTATAATTGTAAATAGGATTATATTCATATCATATATTATATTGACTTTTATAATAGGTTTATTCTGTGAAACTGTGCAAGGGGAATGGGGAATACTTAAGCAATATAACAGTGGGAGTGGAGTTGGTAGCGGATATCGGCAAGGCTGTGGTTTGACCGCAGGCACAAAAGCGGAAGGCTAAATGTAGGTAACCACAGCTGTGGTAATATCCTCTAACCAACCCCATGACCACGAGTGTTATATTGCTTTTATACAACAGTTCCATTACCAACACTATTAGTTTATAAAGTTTTATTTCATTATATTTCGGTTCGCTCCAGTCTTCGCTCCACAAAATAGTTCCAGTTAGAGTTAACGGCATCTGTGGTTGCTATGCAACAAGTGACATTGATTTGAACATTCCCCTGCTTTTAACGGTTATGTTATATCTTTGGCAGAGTGATTATTAACTGTGAAAAGTTACACATGGTATGTCAAGGGATATCTCCACTCTTAGTGATGCTTAGAATGCATCTCACCCAATCAGAAATTGCTAAATAGTTTGACCAGACTGAACTGCTGTATAAATGCTTATGACAAACAACATGATTCAACATCCACAATCTTTTTTCCTGCTATTAGACGTTTGACTAGCTGCATGTTGATATACTGTCCAGTGATCTGATTGTTGTTCTCTTATATGCCTTTGAAATGAGAAAGTTCATGTTCATGTGAGACAGACATTGTAGGCTGAGTTTACATGAAGAGTGCAGTTTGCATAAAAAGGTAAAAACTTTAGTGTGTCAGATGAGCACTGTATGTTGATTTGTACACTTCCTGTCTACCTACCTCACTTCCTGTTTGCCCACCACACAGGTCTGTCTGTCTGTCCTTCTCATCCCAGAAAGACCATCGTCTAGGCAACCAGTGAACCACTGAAGGGGCGGGCTGCGGCTGTTGGATTGGCACACGTGGGCACTATGACCCAGGAGGGCCAGAGTGACCCACCAGCGCTGGACACCCCCCCAGAGCCCGGGCTGAGTGCGGCCCAGGAGAGAGAGCCCGAGCTGGGCCATGAGGAGCCAGAAGCCGGGGAGGAGGCTGGAACAACGAACGCTGAGTCACCCATGTGCGGAGCAAAGGATGATGGGACAGTGGAGGACTGCAGGAAGGAGGGGGAGCTGGAGGAGCAGGAGAAGGAAAGCGGAGGACAGGAAGAGAGGGATGAGGTGATGGATGGAGGACAGACAGAACAAGAGGAGAGAAAAGAGGAGGAGGATGTGGAAGAAAGGGAGAAGGAGGAGGAGGAGAAGGAGGAGGGGAGGTGTGTAGGCCAGGAGACAGATGCTGATGATGGAGACACACACGAGCAGGGCGGCACAGGCACACACAACCGGGACACACACACGGACGGACCGAACGTCACAGAGAGGTCAGTGCTGCCATGGCAACGATCGTTTAGGAAATGTCAGAATAGCATTAAATGGCAGACGTAGAGGACTGGATCTTTTATATACATATTATCTGACCTGACAGCATGTGTGTGTGCCAATTTGTGCCTAATGAATGTGTGTGTGTGTGGGGGGGGGGGGGGTGCTGTCTACATGAATATCTGTATGGTACCTGAATGAATATAAGAGTGTGTGTATATGTTCATTTGTATGTGCATGAACCTGTGTGATTGTGTGCTACTATTGGATATTGGTACATATATTCATGTGGTACCCGAGTGAATATAACAGAGTGTGTGTGTTTGTGTGTGTGTGTTCATATGTGTGTGCATGCACCTGCATGATTGTTTGCTACTATGTGTGTGTGTGTGTGTGTGACACACTTGGAGCTTGCGGACCACAGACAGCAGAATGTTGTGGAGTATTTTAGGCTCAGCATGCAGCATGAAGCTGTCCTCATTGGTGTTCCGCAGGGACTGTGTGTGTGTGTGTGTGTGTGTGTGTGTGTGTGTGTGTGTGTGTGTGTGTGTGTGTACATTTGTATTTGCACATTTCTGAGAGAGTATATACCCATATGTATGTGGGTATGTACTGTAGGTGTGCGTGTGTTTTAAGAGAATAATGTATGGGGGAAAGGGTTTGTAATGAATGTATACTAAGGCATAGAGCTGGGTATAGTGCAGTGTGTGATTAGAGATAAGAGATATACAGACTGTGTGTGTATGTGTATGTGTCAGGGGGAGAGACTGTGTGTGTGTGTGTGTGTGTGTGTGTGTATGTGTCAGGAAAATAGAGTGTGTGTATATGTGTATGTATCAGAGAGAAAGACTGTGTGTATGGGGAGGGGGTATGTGTCAGGGAGAGAGACTGTGTGTGTGTGGTACGTGTCACAGAGTGTGAGGTTTTTGTGGCTCTGGAATTTAGTATCAAGATTAGTGCATGTGTGTTGGTGTGTGACGGTTACAATAAGGATTACATTGTGTGTGTGTGTGTGTGTGTGTGTATGAGAGAGAGAAAGAGAGAGAGAGAAGGGGGGCATTGCAGTGTGTCAGATATAACAGTATGTTTTGTATCTGTGTTTATGGGAAGGTATGTGGAAGAGTGGAAGTGCCAAGTCTTTGAATTGCATTGTGTTGCTATGTGCATTTGTGAGGGACCATTTGTGTGTGTGTGTGTGAGAGAGAGAGAGAGAGAAAGAGAGAGAGAGAGAGACAGAGACAGAGACAGAGAGAGAGAGAGAGATATTGTGGATTATTGTATGTGGTAATCCTGTCGTCTCCATGACAACGCAGTGCCGTGAACGGGATTTCGGACGCGGAGAGCAGCCGGCCGGAGGGAGAGGAAGAAAAGGAGGGAGAGGAAGAAAAGGATGAAGGGGAGGCCGGCGGTGGAGAGGAGGCGAGAGATGGGAACAGAGGAGAAAAGTCAGAAAACGAGTGTGACACCTTTAGTGCCACGTTCGAGTGTTCCGTGGAGGACACAAATACAGAGATGGAGAAAGAGGAAGAGAAAGAGAAAGTGACAGAGGGAAAAGGAGGAGAAGAGGAGAAGAGGGAAGCAGGAGATGGAGAGAGTAAGGTGGAGGTAGAGGAGGAGGAGGAGGGGGAAGAGGAAGAGATGGAGGTCGGAGGAGAGGAAGGGGCAGAGCAGCCAAATCAGGACACTTTTAGCTCGGCCTTTGAGCTCATTGTGGAACAGGTATCTGCAGCGACGGAGGAGGAGGAGGAGGTGGAAGAGGGGGATAGAGAGGTGCAGAGGGAGGAGAGGAGAGGCAGGGGGAAGGAAGAGGGGGATGAGGAGGACGAGTGCGACGCAGAGGACGACCATTCGCATGACGCGCAGGACGGCTTCAGCTCCACCTTCGAGCGCATCGTGGAGTCGGAGCTGCTGAGGGGCGGGACCTGCTACAGCTCGCTGGATTCGCTGGACGTGCTGTCACTCACTGACGAGACGGACAGCTGTGTTAGCTTTGATGCGCCGCTTACACCTCTCATCCAGCAGAGGGCACTAGTTGGCCCAGAACCGCCAGAACTGGAACTAGAACCCGTGCAGGAGGGAGAGGGGGAGGATGGAGAGGAGGAGGAGGAGGAGGAGGGAGAGGAGAAGCGAGGGATGGCAGTGCAGGCCAATGGAGGACAGGGAGGGGGAGGCAGAGGCGGAGGAGGAGGGAGCCCTCTTCGGATGACCATTCCAGGGAGCCGCTCGGAAAACGTGCTGAGCCAGCGGAGCACCATTCCCAATGGATTCCACACAGACACACACACCAACGGGGACAGCACAGGCATCCCCAACTCCATGAGGTAGGTGTGTGTGTGTGTGTGTGTGTGTGTGTGTGTGTGTGTGTGTGTGTGCGCGCGTATGTATCAGCATGTGTGTGTGTGTCCGTGTGTGCCCATGTGTGTGTGTGCCTGTGCACGTGTGTGTATGTTTGTGTGTCAGTGTATGTGTGTGTGTGTGTGTGTGTGGGTGTATGTGTGTGTGTGTGTGTGTGTGCTTGTACAAGTGGACTAAAACCTTTTGTATGTACAGACAACACTGTAGTGCCAATGTGTTAACAAGAAAAGAGAAGGAACGTGTATGTTTGTGTGTGTGTGTTGGTGGGCATCTTGGAACAGGCAACCTCACACACACACACACACACACACACACACACTCACATACGTAAACAGACACGCACACACACATGCTTACAGTGTATACAGTATCGGCCAGTAAGTGGCCCGTATTGGCCAGTAAGTGGCCCGTTGTGTCCAGTAGAGGGCGCATGATCTTCACATGATGTCCAGGGGTCCGGCTCACAAACATGGCAAACAACACTCAAGAACTAAGCCGTGGCTCTCCCATACACACAACAGATATGTAGCTCTGCAGTGAATATGGTCCTGATCTGACCCACATTAACATTAGCCTAATATAGCCCTCTTGTGGACCAGATGTAGCCCTGATATAGCCCTCTTGTGGACCTGATTTAACCCTGCCCTAATATAGAGTTCTTCTGGACTTGATTCAGCAATTGTCTTACTTTACGTACACTGCTTGCTTCTAAAGAGGCTGGACTATTGGATTCACTTTGCCCATATACAATACTTTTCCCAGACTCGTTATTGTATGGTTTCCATTGACTGCTGGGTGCAGGTTTCCCAACATTAACAATGGACATTTCATATGACTCCCAACAACATTCTGACACACTAGTCTTGCAGACAAAAGAAGGTTGCAGTCAAAAAATGGTGAGTCATTAAGTATGTCACATTGTGAGACTCACTCACTTGTGTTTGATGCCGTGCCTGACCTTTCAAAATTGCCTACGATGCTGGAAATGTGTCTGTCAAGACAAATTCAGGGCAAAATGGGGCTGAAATGGTGTAATGAAGATACATGGAAAAATAAGGGGTTAATAAAAGGTAAAAATGTAAATAAATGCACAGTTTAGACAGACAGAACCAAAAAGGCGTCCGAACAGAGCGGTGCCATGGCAACCAATTTCACTGCATGTTCTACTCTACCCAGTATGTCTGTGACAATAAACTATTCTTGCATCCTTGTATCCTTGTGTTCTTGTAATGTGAGGCATACATGAAAGACTGACAACCTTGTATCCTTGTATCCTTGTAATGTGAGGCATACATGAGAGACTGGCATCCTTGTATCCTTGTAATGTGAGGCATACATCTCTCTTGCAAACTATTTGGAATATTCCTCTCTATCACTCTCTCTGTCTACTCTCAGTCTCTCTGTCTGTCTGTCTCTCTCTCTCTGTCTTTCTCCTTCTCTCTCTCTTTCTCTCTCACAGACTATTTGGAATCTCCATCTCTATCACTCTCTCTGTCTATTCTCAGTCTCTCTCTCTCTCCCTCTCCCTCCCTCTCTCTTCCTCTCTTTCTCTTTCTCTCTGCCTATCTCTCTTTCTCTCTCTCTCTCTCTCAGCAGATGTTGTTTTTTTTCTTTAAAGACTCCCTGCTTCCTCTCCCCCCCACCAGGCCCTGAATGAGGCATTGTTTTTAGTCATGACTTCACCGATCTCTGGCCTGCCTTCCTCTTTCACAGCGGGAGTGTGAACGCGCGCGCGCACACACACACACACACACACACACACACACACACACACACACACACACACACACACACACACACACACAGGCAGAAAGAATAAGCGAGAATGGAGAATGCAGTGTAACACATAGGCTCACATAGGCTCATTTGTGTGTGTGCGTGTGTGTGTGTGTGTGTGTGTGTGTGTGTGTGTGTGTGTGTGTGGAGATGTTATTTATCGATTCACCAGATGCCTTTATTCTAAGTGACTTCAATGTACAGTAATGCAGAGCATACAGTCAGAGGCTATGGAGTTAGCACTAAACACTAACCCTGCTTAGTATGACATGTAAAAGAGGCACTGACCTTATGCAATATGTGCTACAAATACTAATCTAGTCAATATGACATATGCAAGGACACCAGGACATTGTCCATAGTTAGTGTGAGTTTGACTTTCTATACCTCACCTATACTCCATATAACCATATTATTATTGTTACCATATATTATATTATAATATGGTATTACCAATACCATATTTTGTCATGTGTATATCACACAAACACATGTACACACACACACCTTTATATTCTTATGCTGTATATTTTGCCATAAATAAACCACACATACACACAAACACAAGCTAGTACACATGCAGACACACAGAGCATAGGCAGCCATACTGCACACACACATTCTGGAACACACTAAAGCCCCTTGGCTTTTCAGCATGACCATACCAACAGCATTCTTCATTAAATCCCCCACTGTGTTACTGCTACACATACACACACACACACACACACACACACACACATGCATATGCACAACCACAGATGTGCTTTTCATTGACCTCTAAGGCATCCATTAATCTGGAAAACATTAAGATTGTGTGTGTGCATGCATCTGTGCGTGTGTGTGTGTGTGTGTGTGTGTGTGTGTGTGTGTGTGTGTTTGCATATTTCTGTGTTTGAGCTCTTTGGCTTTCTTATAGCCTCAGTGGCTAGTGTTCAACATGTGAGTCTTCTTACACTGTGTCGCACTCACTCCTACACACACACACAGGCGCACATACGTAATCCTAAAGAACACTGGTTTCTGTCACTCCTGAGTCTATTCCTTTCAGTTTTCAACCTCTCAAGACATACTTCAAGCTCTTTTTTGTTTGTGTTTTTTTTTTTTATGCCAAAACAGCATGCTCAGGTTCATGTATTAGTAAAGCATTTTTGTGATGTAGTCACAGTGTTGTGCCGAGGAAATTCTGTTTTGCTGCTAGTTGATTAACTTGCAATAAGAGGCTGTAAGAACAGGCGTGTGTTGCTAAAACAGTTTGCGGCCCTCAAACAGAGTGTGCATGAAGACACACCAGATGGGACACGCTGTTGACACAGTGATGCTCATCAGGACCACACTGCAGGGGGCTCTATTCCTGTGACTGGGGGGTATCTTCATCTTTCCTTATCTGTTGCATCCCGTTTATGAAGGAGCTCTCATAAATGATGTGTGTGTGTGTGTGGCTGCACAGAAGTGTGTGTGCACGTGAGTGTGTGTGCTCATCAGAATATGCTGTGATCATACAAAAGTTGTTTACACAAACAACATGTGTTTATTAAACTAGACTCCCCCCTGCATCATTACAGCTTCATAAGAAAACATTCATTTTACATAAGCTAGAAACTATTCCTTCCACTCTCTCTCTTTCCCTTTCTCTTTTTATCTTTCTCTATGTTTCTCTCTCTCTCTCACCCTACTCTCTCTCTATCTCTCTCTACCACTTTCTTTCTGTCCCTGTCTGTCTTTCGCTCCTTTACACACACACATACACAAATGAGCATACACTCCCTGCTCTCATTTGGCATGCAGACCACACTGATATAAAAAGCTCCATCCTCCATTCTCTCTCACAGTAGACTCTTTCACTCAAATCTTTTCCCACTCCCTCTTTCTCTCTTTCTCTCCCCTCCCTTTCCCTCCCCTCTCTGTCTTTTCCCTGCACCCTAAAAACACCCCCCCATTCCTCCCAGCCTAGGCTCCTCCCCCTCTTCCTCCCCGCACACCCCATCACTGCCCCCACCACCATCTTCCCATCACACCCCACCCCCCCAACCCCCCCCCCCAAAAAAAATCCCCTTTCCCAACGCTGACTAGTCCTCTTAGGGTGAGTCTTTTGCAGCCTGTATGTATCCCAGTGAGACATTGCAAAGCCTCTCTCTCTTCCTCAAGCTCTCTCTCTCTCTCTCACAATCACACACACACACACACACACACACACACACAGTCAAGCTAACCATTTTGTCTGTGCATGGAGGCATCACTTTGTGTATGTGTGTCTGTGTGCCTGTGTGCTGCTACAGTCATGCTTTTTCAGTTGCAAAGGTGGTTTCAAAGGAAGCAAGACAGAATTACAGTGATCATGGTCCTTTCTACCCCCCCCCCCCCCTTCTCCCTCTCTTCCTCTCTTTCTCTTTCTCTCCTTCTCTTTTCTCCCCTGCTGGTAATCCTCTCAACTTCAGAAGGGCTTCCTGTGAGTGTGTGCATGTGTGTGTGTGTGTGTGTGTGTGTGTGTGAGAGAGAGAGAGAGAGGAGAGAGGCAGAGAGAGAGGAGAGAGAGAGAGAAGAGAGAAAGAGAGATAGAGAGAAAGAGAGAGAGAGACAGAAAGACAGAGGGAGAGATCTGCTGGATCAATGTCTCTGTGATGTCTGATGCTGGGATGGCTCTGCTTCAGACGTCTGCCCTGCTGAATAATTATCAGACTGGAGGAAGACCAAGACACAGAATGAGAGAGAAGAGAGAAAAATGAGCAGGAGATGAAGAAGGAAAAGAAGAAGAAGAAGAAGAAGAAGAAGAAGAAGAAGAAGAGGAGGGATGATAGATATAGAAACAGGTAGAGACATGGGCACAGAAAGAGAGAGACTGTGAAAGAGGGAGAAACAGTTCAACAGACCAGCAGTCTCACAAAACCTTGGCAGAGAGATTATAAAGGTTATGATCCCCCCCATAGACACACACACAAACACACACACATAGAGTCTAAAATATATTTTAGCTTTTATTTCACACCTGTGTGAATGTGCACACACACAGTGTTATGTTCACAAAAAAGCGCACAGATAAAGGAACTGGAAACACTGAACCACTGAAGTTCATGGCAGGACTGTGTCATTCCAGAGTGGCAATACTTTACTAAGCTACTGTGCACAGCAATCTATTTATATCTACTTTTATTTATATTTGTTGAACAGGTTAGTCACTAAAGTCTAAAATGGAGTGTGTGTGCGTGTGTGTTATTACTGGACATATGTGCCGCTTTAAATTGCTTTTATGTCAGTAAATATATAGATTCAAAATGGTGTTTAATTCTGCAAACTCTAACACGTCCATGAATTCTCTAAGCAAGAGACCACCTAAAGAGAATTACTTTGACTCGACTTAACTTATCGGAGTTCTGTGGCACCACCGGTGGCAGGCAGTTGTTTGCAGCGGTGTGGATGTCGGGCACGCCGCCAGTTGTGCTCTTAAACGGCGGAAATATGTCGCACTCTCCAGGATAACTCTCCGCCCCCTTCCCCCCTACTCGCCGGGGTTGAGGAACGCGAGGGGAAATCGCACAACTCCCGGACAGGCAACTTCGGGCGCGCGCAGCCTGCCTGACTGGGTCCTGGCTGTCCTGTTCGGACGTTATCAAAACGGTCGCAAATGAACCAAAGCATTGCATCGCGATTAGTAACTTGAAATCCGGAGATGAGATGGCATGTACCGGCGGTCACCTCGGCATAGGAAGCCGGGAAAAGTTGCTTAATTTGGGAAGAACCTGATTGTTAAGACTCCTTGTTGGGGGGAGAGCTTGCCCAAGGCGAATGGGGTCAGTAGGAAAGCCACAGCGGATATCGCTCAGTCCGCTAGACTGAGGGACTGTGACGGCGGGAATATGTGGAAAGAGGAATATGATATTCACTTCGACTTTCTGTTGGAAATTCTGTAAGTTCTTGAGCTCTATCATGAAAATTATTTAAATTATATTGGGAGATTACATATATAAACAGCAATAACATAAAACTATTATAATTCGATTCTTGTGAACACTTTATAGCTTTCCTACAGGTTTTAGGCTAGACCAGGGTTTAGCATTAATAGGCTACTATAATGTGACTAAAGAATAATAAATAACGCAAACATTCCTTGACATGGATTGAACACATGTAATTTCTTAACTTATTTACTTAATGCTAGTAAGACCCATGGGTAACACACGAACATACACAACCACACCGCACACACACACACTTACAGTTACACCCACACTCAGGTATTAATTTGCCAGTTGATTACATTTATTTTCCTTCTGAGACTGAAACAACAACGTGTGTGTGTGTGTGTGTGTAATAACAGTAATTCCGCCATGTGTTTATGATATTGCTGAGTTGGCCATAGAGAACAGAGGACTTGTGGAAATTTCTAACTTAACAGAATACACGTGAGCTTTCAGAAAGACAACCATACACACGCACACACACACACACACACAGGCAGAAAGAATAAGCAAGAATGGAGAATGCTGTGTAACACATAGGCTCATTTGTGTATGTGTGTGTGTGTGTACACACACACACACACACACGCACACACACAAGTTTTTGATGTTGGCAACTCACCTCTTTCTCCACACCCTGTACTTGACACTCCCCTTTTTTGGGCAAGACCTACACACGTCGGAAAGAGGTAAAATATTAGAGAGAGAAACAGAGAGAGAGAGAAAATAATAGAGGGGGGCATTGCTAGGCAGAGAAAGAGTGAGAGGCTGGCAGATAGAGAGAAGGGCAGAGGACGTAAGGCCTGACCTATATGAGGAGAAAATATAGAGAAATAAAGAGTAGGCAAGTTCAACTGAGAAAGAGATGATATGCCAGTAGTGAGAAAAAATAGATAAAGACAAGAGGACAGAGGGAAGGAAAAGGGGACAGGGAGCAGAGGGGAGACAGGGAGAAAAAGAGAGAGAGGGAGGGAGAAGGCAGGAAAAAGGGACAGAGGAGAGAAAGGGAGAGAGAGAGAGAGGGAGGGATGAAGAGGGATTACTTATGACTCATAGACAAGCAGTCTCATGCCTCCGCTGCCGACTTTACCAGGGTATGAGTCCAGGCAGAACCTTGGTGCTGCACGCCAATGCACTTGCGCACACACACACACATGCACACATGCACACTGCAGCACACACCTTCTCAGACACCTTTGCTTAATTTTATTAGCGTACACACACATACACACACACACACACACACACACACACACACACACACACACACAACAGATGTAGGTCATCATCAGATACTGATCTTCATCTCCCATAGCTAGACTAACCTCACACAGTCTCCATGGAAACCACTACTAGAATTGATTATCCTAAAACTGATCAATCGCTTATTATTGATCAGAGGAGGGAGTAGCCTCTGATATTGATTTCCTGACTGATGGTGTGTAAAGGCCAGACACTCACCATCTACAGGTGTGGTTAGGGTTGGGCTTTATAGTACCCTGAAATATGATTGGCTATGAGTCACTGAGACAGCATCCTCTAATTGGTGAATTATTACCACAGGAGACCTTTGCTCTTGTTAAACGCCAGTCATGCAGAACAAACAGGCCAACAATTATTCATACTGTCTAACAGAGATTTTATCCACTTGAGCACAGTGCAGGATAGCAGATATGTAGGACTTAATGCCCAAGTTAGAGAAGTACATGCACACACACACACACACACACACACACACACACACACACACACACACACACACATTATGCACAAAAAAACGTACATTTACTACAATACAACACGTGGTCATATTTGGATTGCACACCATGAACACATACACACTGTCACACACTGTCACACACACACACACACACACACACACAGCAAATACTCCTGGATTTCTCTCTCCCTCTTGCATCTTTGTCAGGACAGCGCAGCGGGCTGCCTGGCTGCCATGGTAACGCTGGTGGCAGTGCTGCCTTATCGAGTTTAGGTGTAATGAGATTGGACTAATCACATCAGGACAAGAATCTGACTCATCCTCCCAGAAAGACCACCACCTCCAGCCTATGGCCAGCATGGCCACATGAAAAAGCTGATACTAGTTAGTAGGAAGGCAGACCACACACATACACAGTATACACACACACACACACACACACAGTATATATACAAGTACAGACACTTGCGTGCACACATGCACAACACACACCTACACAGGAATGCACACACAACACACACACTCACACAGGCACACACACATACACAAACACAAACAATCCCACATACCTGCATGTACACATTCACACAGACCCACACACAGGCACGAACACACCAGCATGAACACACACACTCATGCACGCACACTCACACATGCATACACAAAATGTACACACACATGTTCCCATCCTTTGTTTCATGAAGGTGGCTTATTTGCAGCTCTCCTTTGATATTGACTAGAGCTTTGCCAGTGCAACAACAAATGTGGGGAGGGTTGTGATACATCTTGCTTTAGTTGAAGGGTAGGTGGGTGGGTGCGTTTCAAATGTAAGAGAGGTATTTGAGAAAGTCCTGGTGCTTTCTCTGACTCAGATCTGCAAGATTAGGGGTCATTTTAATCTATTTACAAACATCCTCACACACACTCACATGCTCACACTCTTTGTACATGCACACATAAAACAACCCTCTTCTCCTGCTCCTCCCACCACACACATTCTCACACACACACAAACACACACACACACACACACACACACGCTTACACACACACTCACACACACACACACTGACATACCAACTGATCAGAGCTCATTGTGTTAATCTGCTACTGTGAGCATGAAGACTATCAGTTACTGAGGGTGACACCAGGCCTGCAGGATTCACTTAAGATATTATCTGCACATATCTGCACACACATGCACACACACAAACATACACACACACACATGCATGCATTTTCCACCCACAAACACATGCACATGCTTCTTCCCACTGTGGTACACTGATAGTTACCTGCACCCACACAAAAACACACACACACACATACACATGCGCATGCACACATTTTCCCCAACAGACACATGCACATGCACTGTGATACACTGATACCTGTACATACACATAAACACACAGATGCACACACACACACACACACACACACCCCAAAAGTTAAATAAAATAAAAAAGCATACTTCACACTTTAGTCATAAATCCTCCCATGGACACAAACA